>JAUTXX010126471.1:0-16102 GCA_032273605.1 Panulirus laevicauda
AGAGGAGAGTGATTTTTTCCCAGTGAATGTTGGTTTGTGGTAGGGGGGCATGATGTCCCCATGGTTGTTTAATTTGTTTATGGATGGATTGGTTAGAGAGGTAAATGCGAGAGTTTTGGAGAGGGGGGTAAGTATGCTGTCTGTTGTTAATGAGAGGGCCTGGGAAGCGAGTCAGCTGTTATTTGCTGATGATACAGCTCTGGTGGCTGATTTGGATGAGAAACTGCAGAAATTCAGGCCATTGATAGTATGTTGACCCCAGTATACCACATTGTTCCAGTTCACTCTATTCCTTGCATGCCTCTCACCCTCCTTTATGTTTAGGCCCCAGTTGCTCAAAATCTTTTTCATTCCATCCTTCCACCCCCAATTTGGTCTCCTGCTTCTCCTTGTTCCCTCCACCTCTGACACATATATCCTCTTTCCCATGTGTATGTACATATCTGTGTATATGAGCGGATGGGTCTTTCTTCATCTGTATCCTGGCGCTGCCTCGCTGATGTGGGAAATGGCAATCAAGTATAATAAAAATAAAAATATAAAATAAATAAAATACATATATGGATGTGGAAAGGGAGCTGTGGTTTCAGGGCATTATTACATGACAGCTAGAGACTGAATGTGAACGAAAGTGGCCTTTGTTGTCATTTCCTAGCGCTACCTTGCACTTTTGGGGGGAGGGGGTGGTTATTTTCTTGTGTGGCGGGGTGGTGATGGGAATAAATAAAGGCAGACAGAGTGAATTATGTGCATGTGTATATATGTATATGTCTGTGTGTGTATACATATGTATACATTGAGATGTATAGGTATGTATATTTGTGTGTGTGGATGTGTATGTATATACATGTGTATGTGGGAGGGTTGGGCCATTCTTTCGTCTGTTTCCTTGTGCTACCTCGCTAACGCAGGAGACAGTGAAGTAGAGTGAAGTAGAGTCTGGTGCAGGATGAGGTAACTTGAAAGATAATGTTCAGGCAGTGATTCATCAAGACATAATACAGCCACATCAAAACAATGAATGTTGGGAAAATTGCTAAAATATGTAAGCTGAAAAAAGTGAGAGATGGATTAGAGTTAATGTAAAAGAGGTGTGTCTTAAAAGTTAGGTGCTGAGATGAGTTTATATCATGGTGTCTAAAAGAGATCCTGCATAAGCCACCTTGCTTTAATGATGTTTAATGGAATGTTAACTGACCAATACTTGTAACATCACAAGTAAATTTGGGATATGAATCCAAAATTGAATTAAAAAACTTCTTAAAAATTCACTACATATAAATATTCAGGGAAATGAACATAATAAACCTTTGGAGTAATACATGAAATTTTCCTCTTAAGACTAAGCTCTGAATAACCCATCTGACAATAAAGATGAATAATTTAAATTCTTACAGAACCATATACAGAAAATATTATAATGGTAAAAGGGACATATTATGGATAAGATACTGTTAACATTCTTAAACATTCAATTTTAGTCCCACTACCTGTTCAAGATGTTGTTTTCTCCACTATCTTCACACCATCCAAAGCTTTAGATTGGCTCCCCAAGCAAAGCTTTCTGACGAAGTGAAAAAATCCTTCGCAGATATTTCTCTTCTCGCTCCTCAGGATCTCCAAAAAGCTGAAAGGATATTTTCTTCTGTCAGAATTAGGATGAGTTTCTTAATAAACAAAACATGAAAACACATGTCAAAACTAATCATTGAGGTGCAAAATAGAATACTGAATATTCAATACAAAAATTTGGTTACTCATAATTCTTTATGATTTCAATCACCGATTCAACCATGTTGTATTAAAAGAAAAGCAATAGTGTTTGAAAGGAAAAAGAGTGAAGTATAGATTTTGCAAAGCCCTATAGAACAAGAAAAGAAAGTGTACTAAACTATGTTAAAAGCATCTGGGGACAGCAGAGTCCTCCTGACCCTGACCTATGCAGCTGAAAAATGGACATGAGATGAATCACAGAATTCAAGAATCCAGGCTAGAAATGAGTTATTTGTGAGGAGCTTGTGGTATAACTAGATGGATAAAGTGAGAGATTTGATATGATAGGAAATGCAGTGGGAATTAATATTGGAGTGGTAGAGTGGGTGAAACATACAACTTTGAGGCAGTTTGAGCATGTGGAAAGAATTGAAGACTGGGAGTAGGAGAATTTATGATGATCTGATTAAAGGGCAAGATGTGAGAGGAAGACCACCTGTGATGTGTAGAAACAGTGGAAGAGTATTGATGTGAGAGAAATGGTGGAAGATGCAGTGAATGGTGTATGTGAGGGAGGCATTTAAGGACACAGATATGTGGAGACTCTTGCTGTGGCCACCTCCTTGATGATAGTCCCTGGAGGGAACAGGCATCAGAGATATACATAGATAGATTGATATACCCAGTCTGGAGAAATACTTGAATATGTAGACTAGCATATTTTGTCTTACATGAAATTATTTGCAACTGTGATTGAATCTAAATTTTTTCTTGTAAGTTCTTAAAGTACATTCAGTTGAAAAGATATTTGTTATTTGTCTTTGTGCCTGGTAAAATTATTGATTATTGATTTGCATAGATCAGTTATTGGTTGCAGATTATTCAACTTTCTTTTATGTTAATTTTGTGACTCTGTGATGATGCATCCCTTACACTTGCAGTTTGCAACTTACTATGTATGCATGTTTATTAAGCTTGTATTTTCAGAGCTGTTTTTGGATCACTGTCGCACCAGATTGTAAGCTAGATGCACAGTATGTTATGAAGACAGGATCCATTGGTGTTGATTTAGGGAAATATGTGTGTTCCCAAATATCTTTTTTTAGAATTGATTTTTTCTAGCTTCTAAATTGATGCTTCCATGCAACTTGATAGGATTTTTTATCTTTTTTTGGGATAGTACGATATAGTGTAAGCTGAGGGCATGCAATAAGAGTTTGCCCACCAAAGCTTTTAGTATGCCCAATGCTCATTGTATATACTAGTACCTACTGAGTGGTCATGTCTGAAGTAAGGTGGTGCTTTGTTCAGGGCACAGTCAATATAGCAAGTTTTTCTCTTTTGGTTAATAGGTAACTTATGGCAATTGTACAGAGTGTACTTGATATTTATTTTTTGTATTCTTGGAAAATGTTTTCGAAATTTTCTCTCAATGTATGATTTATACACTTTCTCACATAGAGCAACTTCAGATATTTCTAACATTACTTAAAGAATTTTCATGTTGGATACTCTCATGTATTAGATGCAGATGTTCTGTCCCTGTATGAAAGAGACTGTAAATAAGAATGCCCATATCTTCAAGCCTTTAGGTAATAAGGAACAGTTGAAGCAAATATGGTCTTTGCCTACGATGATCTTTTATAATTGATTTCATAAATACTTTCTCTTTACTTTTTTTTTGTACTTTCATCTTGCATTTCATCCTTAGGGCTTCCAAGGTGATGGCTTCTTCTGTCGGTCATCAAGATCATGTAAGGCAGATCCTTCACTGTGTCATCCTCAAGCTAGTTGTCAGTCTGATCCTCTCTCCACCTTTGGGTTTTCATGCAGGTGCCGAGAAGGCTTCACTGGTGATGGGTATACTTGTCAAGGTAAATTTTGGTATTCATTGTAGAGTAAAAGAGTAAAAGTGTAGATGAAAAATATCAGTATCTTTCATTACATTAGATCTCTGTTTCTTCCATACTTTATACTTAAGATATATAACTAGTGTTATAGAAGATTTGATATAGCTAGTGCTGTAGTGAATATTTAGAAATCTGCAAACAAATATTTTGCTAAGATTGATCCTTAATCCTTAGGTATCTAAAACAATAACAAAAGTTTATAGTAATGAATTTTTTCTTGTCTGCAAAACCTTATAGATTTGTGGCCCCAAACAAAAGGCCCTTGATTATTGCTATTCACTGGTTTATCTTAGTTGTAATTTTTACATTCATTTTGAAATGGTTACCAAAGTTTCATATCAAGCTTATGCTATTTTGGTGAGACATGTTAAATCTTATGAGAATTTGATTGATTTAATCTAATCTCCAGATAGCTCAAAAAGTGTTGATTCTCTGAAATGTAATGATGTTAAAATGATTACAATGAGTAGCAACAATAAATAGTGGAAATTCCAGAATACTTTGTATATGTGAGGAAAAAAGTGTGTTCTTACATGTCACTCCTATTTTGAGTTTTTCAACATTATCATGCAAGTTTGTAATTGCCATCTCCCTTCCCTTCGCTTGACTAAATTCTAGCAACCCACTTAGTTGAAAATGTGTTAGAGCAAGGTGAAAGGCAGTAAGAGCAAGGTGAAAGGCAGTATGCACTTGATTCATCTCACTTTGCGAATGGGAATAGAATTAAAGATGGTAAATGAATGCTTATACTAGCTGATTGTAGTTTATCATTCAAATTTGATTTACACAGTTTACATCAAACCTCTTCATGTTATTTCATCTGTTCCTTCCAGAGGCACCAGATCACGAAAAAAACTTGTTGCTTATCAACCAGGGGATATCTGTCCTTCGTATGCCTACTGATGCACGTTCTGGTGTTGGCTTTCCTATCCATGTTCAGCCAATCATGACAGCTGTTGGTGAGTACTAAGTACATAGTTGCTGAGCAGTCACAGTTTCATAATTGGGCATTTCATAACTAAGCACCAACCTATATCCTCAGATCTCTCCTCCCCTGTCAAACAAGACACTAACAAAACGTATCCACACCATAATGACAAAACAACTGCCCTCCAAATACGGTCTTAAGCACACGTCCACCAGACATAAATGCATCTGAAACTACACTCCTTTGCCATGTGTGAATTATACTTTTTAATCTACATTCAACATAAGACCTGTCAAGTCCAAAATATAACTACCATTGTCAAGACTGTGAACACTTACTGCTCCATTTTTCTTTGCCCACCCCACAAATGATGCACATACAACATAATCACATTTCTTAACCAATGATCATGCATAGTAGGCATGGCCAGCTTCTTAAGCACTGCTGAAGCCACATAAAAGGGGATTCTGGGGCAGGAAGGTAAGGACAAAAGTAAAGTTACTTAAGGTGGGAGATTTCAGCTGGTTGTAGTTATTGAGTATGATACTTATAGGAAGGCAAGATGGGATCAGAACATTGAAATCATGGGATGCAAAAGGATGCAGATGACTGTGAAAAGAGTTATTGTATGGGAGGAATAAGGACTGTGAAATATGAATGGCAAGAATATTAAAGATGTTGATTGAGTTCTAGGAGGGTGCTAATCACTGCATCTATATTGGAATTATGTGTGGATACATCAGTTTGCTTTTCCATCTTTCATTGCTTTCTTCCATCGATTGATGTTTGATACAAAAAATAACATTCCTTGATGAATCACATGATCATCAGAATTTAAATGTTCCTTGCATGCCTCTCACCCTCCTGAAAATCAGGCCCAGTTACTCCAAAGTCTCCATTGCTTCATTCTTTAGTCTCCTTGTTGGCCTCTCCCTTTCCCTTGTTTCTTCCACTTCTGAAGCATCGATCCTCTTAGTTACTCTTTCTTTCCTCATCCTATCTATATATCTATACAATTTCAGCAAACCTTGGCTGGACCCCTCAATTAGACTTCTTTGACTACCACACCTCTTTAGATGATCAACCAGCCTTACACCACATATTTTCAACAGGTATTTCATTTTCGTCATAACCACCATCCTTTCTGTTGTGTTGTAGGCCCAGGACTTGTATCCATATAACATATTTAACACATCTGTTCCTTCAAGCCATAACAGACAGTGACCTCTCCTTGCACATGCTCCTGAATGCACCTATCGTCTCAGCCATCATTTCACCCTATGACTCGCTTGAATCCCCATGGTACTATTCATTATCAGGTACACTTGCAAATAAAACACTACTTCCATCAGATCCTTTCCATTCAAAGTTACACTTAAACCATCCTATTTCACCCCCTTTCTGCATTGCAGTACCTTACTTTTGTTCACATGTACTTTCAACCTTCTCCTTTCACACTCCTGAATGGTCACCAGCATTTTAAGTTCCTTCTTGAGTCTGCCACCAGCACCATGTCATCTGTAAGCAACTGCTAGTTCACTTTTCATGCTTCTTCCACCTGATCCCATCATGCTGTAGACTTGCACCTTACTCAAAAACTATTGTATTTATCCCTCACCTTCCCTTCCATAAGCAGATGAAGTAACCATAGTGACATCACACATCCCAAATGAAGACTCCCCCTTACTGGAAACCACACACCTTCCTTCCTTCCTACTTGCACATATGCCTTACTCTCCCAATAATACTCCTCACTGCATTTAGTAACTCACATGGCATCTCTTTCAACCCTCTCATATGCTTCTTCAGATATCAAAATGTTACATACAATTTCTTCTCTTTCTCTAGATAGTTCTTACACAACTTCAAATCAAGCACTTTGTCTGCATACCCTTTACCTATCGTGAAGCAAATTTGTTCCTCCCTAGTAATGTTTTGTGCTTGCCACCACCCTCTTAATCAGTACTATTCCATCCTGGTTACAGCAGTGCTCATTCTCATGATGCAGTGTGAGCCTTAGAAAACATATCCTCACTTGGCTTTTTTTTTTCATGTTTTTTAGAAAATAATAATACATGATGGAAGAATTTCCAGTTGCTCTTGCTTCTGTTAGTCACTTCAATCAATGTGTGGGAGATGCATTAGCAATATTGCCTTCCCATTCCCCATACTCTAATTAAACTTTTAGCTTTCCTAGCTGGAAAGGAAAACAAAGCAGATCTTTATGTGGATTTAGGATGCCAAATGATTGTGGGTTTTAGAAGATATTTATTGCACTGGGGAAGATGTCATTAGAATAGGTTGAGCATATAATGTTTGGAATAAGATAAATGAATTGATGGGAACTATGAAAGAGTTGAATTCACATATGGCAGAAAATAGGTTCAGAAAAGTTGATTATTTATATGAGTGATAGACCAGGCAGTTGAATAGCAGTTCAAAAAGGATTACACAGAAAAAAGATTGCTTATGACAAAAGTATAGATAGAATGATAAGTAAAGGGACAAATAGGGTAATCAGTACTGTGTGTAGAATACTTTATTGGAGGTTTTGATTGATTTATTGCAGCACTAAGAGTGAATGATGGAATGGATGAGAATCATTTCCCGAATGTGATTCACGGAACTCTTGGTAATCAATGTAACAGAAAGGAAAATTATCAAAAAAAGAGAATATCATGTGTTCAGGAAATGTGTTTTCCATATATAAGAAAAATAAGTAGCTAGCTCATAGTTGTGCCTTACACTCTTGGCTGTATATGCCAAGTGTGCTCTTGCCAGTTGCTTGTTATATAATTGAAAATGCAGTATACTAGATTTCTTTTTATGTCAGCAACGATACTGTAAGTGATTTTATGGCCACCTTGATATCACTTCCAGTATTTTCCTCTCTTAATATTATTGATAACTTAAGTAATGACAAAGTTGCTTGGAAGTGGTTGTTATAGGATAGGAATTGTAATGATTATGTGAACAGTAACTCACATCACTGAATTATGTGGCTAACTGAGTAGTTGTCCAAAGGTGATTCGCTGATAGTGTTGAGATAAATGACGCTTCAAATGATATTCTGATTTTTTTTTGCTGGTGTAATTATGATTGAAAACTAATTAGATTGATGACTGAGAATGTTTAATGAACTTTAACTTTAGGGGCTGATGTTGACTGTCTAGCTGGTCGGTACTACTGGACAGATGTAAGGTCACCTTCAATTAGATCATCTAGATATGATGGTACTGAGCGGCAAGCTGTTGTTTCTGGAGGTACAGTAATATCTTTGTCTTATAAGTCTACTTTACTTTTGATCAGTGATTTTTTAGACTTCTTTCATATCCAGACTGCCTTATTCAATGTTCAACTTTTCTTCTATGTGTTTATACAAAGAAGACCTAAAATAGAACTGTTTTTATGATATGTTTATACAAATAGGTGTGTAATTTTTATTTTCCTTAATGGCATATTGATTAGGATATATTTTCACCTATAGTTGTGTATTGTTTTTCCATAATGGCTTGGTTACTTGTAATTTTGGTTCCATTTGACACTAGCATTAAAGTATTTTGTGCAGGTCATTGAATTTTATATCTCTATGGCTTTTGTAATGCTGTATAAGTAAAAGTCAGGAACACTAACATCGGTGAGAAAGTGCATTATGGCTCTCGCCTCATTATTGCTCACTGTTTTGCTCATTGCAGAAGGAGACACCACCAAATGCATCTTTATGACACTCTTATGGGCTAGTTCAAAGGCCAATTTCGGTACACTATCATCTTTATTGTTAGTGGAGAAGTTTTCTTGGTCAAAGAGCTGTAATGGAAAAAATTGCTGAATGGGGCATTTATGACATAGGACCAGTGGAGATGCATACCAACAGCAACATTGTTTACCTATAAGTGATATATAAGAACTTTATTAGGATAGTGTAATAGCACAAATTATGATTGTGCTAATATGATAAATGTTCTAGATCAGCTCATAAAAGAATAACAATAATCTTTAATAGTTCTTTTCATACATGCTCTCAGTTTCCCATGTGAACAAGGTAGCATCAAGAACAGATGACTGAGCCTTTGAGGGAAAATTCTTCACTTGGCTCTTTGCTCTGTTCCTTCTTATGGAAAGTAATACAAGAAAGAAGAATTTTCAGCAACGCTTTCCTACTCCTCTTAGTTGCCTTCTACAACACTTGTCTAATATGTGGGCAGTATTCTTTATCCATATCCTCTATCACCAGAGATGTTCTTATCTTTAATGATAAAAGCACAAAAATGAATACTCACCAGTACATTTGGCAATGTAATGTCAGCATGAGATAAACCACATTCTGTATACCTAACAACCTGCATTTTTCACATCCATACTGCTTCTCTTCCTTGAATGCTTGCCCACATTACCGATGCCACCACTGGTAGGCTTTTTTCCTGATATTATGGGCCTTTTTCGCATACAACAGCAGGCAAAAATACAATAGATAAATCGACCATGGTGCAGTAAACATTGCCACCTATAGAGTTCTAAAAACTGGCAACTTAAGGTACTTATTGGTTGAATGCTGATCAACGCATCCTCTCTCCCTTGGCTGAGCACACAGCTTAGGCAATTACCTATTTGTAATCATCTGTTTGTACTTTATGGGTAGGTTTCCATCTTGGATTTGGAAATATCATCTTGCAAGTATGATAGGCATGGAAAACTTTGTAAAATACTACCCATGAAATCCATAGGTTTGATATGCACAAAAACATCTAGGGCCCAAGACTCTTCATCACTTTGCCTGCTATCATCAGAAACACCATGGGATGCACAGTAGAAAAATTTAAGAATACACGCAAATACCTACAAAGTACACTAAACCAGCATGGCTGTGTGGGCTATGTGGACCTGAGGGATGCAGCCTCTAACAACTTGGTCATCAAACAACCTAACCCCAGTGTGGGTGAAGACCTCAAAGAGTTCACTTGGTATTCACTGGGTATTCCCCAGGTATTCATGGAGCCTCATATCTTGAACACTATCATACATCCTCTTATTCTATGTATCTGTCTACATTAACCATGTCCTTAGTCAATATATTCCATTCCTCCACCACTCTTATAAGAATATTTCTTTACATCCTTATTCACAAGTTTCTTACTTAATTTTATGTTATGTCCTCTTATTGCTCCGTCCCTACATCTCTTAAAGAACTATTCACTGTACACAGTGATCATTTTAGATTAGGTTGTGATCAGGTCCCCTTTCAGTCTTCTCTCTTTCAAAGTGGGTAAATTCAACACTTCCAGGCTTTCCCTGTAGCTTAGCTCTCTTAATTCTGGTACCATCTTTGTTGACCTTCTTTGGACCTGCTCCATGCATTTTGTGCTTCTTTAGGTGCAGTGACCAATCCTGATAAGCATATTCTAGTTTGGCCCATGTAAGATATGAATGGCTTCTAAATATTTCTTTATCCATGTACTTCAAAGCTGTTCTGATATTTGCCTGTTGATTGTTTCCTTAATTGTTCTCTTAATATGAGACTCTGGTGACAGGTTTAGAGATTATGTTAACTCCTGAGTCCTTCTCACCCACAGAATCATGAAGTTCATTCCCCATAATTGTAGCTGTCCTTTGCTTTGTCCCATTCTCATTATTTTACATTTGCTTGGGTTGAATTTCATCAACTACATGTCAGACCAACTTTAGAGTCAGTTTAGGTTCACTTGGAAGCTGATGCTATCCTCCTCACTTTTCACTTCATTCATGACCTTTGTATCATTTGCAAACATATTAACATATTCAGGTAGGATTCCATACCTTCAGGCAAGTCAGTAATATAGATCAAGATGAGTAATGGTCCCAGAACCAGTCCAAGTGGCACTCTACTGGATACCTCAACCCATTTGGAAAAGGATTCTCTGACATGCTTTCTTTGTTCCCTCCCACCGAGATAATTTTCTATCCATTGTAGGAGTTTCCTCCATATTCTTGCTTGGTGATCCAGCTTCTTAGTCAGCTTCCTATGTGGTACAGTGTCAAATGCCATCTGGCAGTTCAAATACAGGTAGTCCATCCAGCCCTCCCTTTTGTTCAGGACTGAACTCTCTCTCAAGTAAAAATCTAAGAAGTCAGGTACACATGACCTCCTTTCCCAAAAATCATGCTGTCTATTAATGAGGAAATTTCTCCTCCTTAGAAAGTATTCCCTTTGCTTTCTAATAGTCTTTTCCAGAATTTTACACGCCACACGAATTAGTGAGACCAGTTTGTATTCAATGCCTATTTGGTTTCCTTTTTTATATATAGTCATGATGTTTACCCTTTTCCATTCCCTTGGCACTTTGCCTCTCTCCAGTGACATCTTGAACAATAATTTAAGTGTTTGTCAAATGTTTCTTCAAATGTCTTTAGCACATATGATGAAATTTCATCAGGACTGCTTGTATGGGTCAAGTCCTTTTAGTATTAACATCTTTTCTAGATATTTAAACCACTTCCAAAACTCCTCCCCATTTCATCTCACATGTTGGGGCTAAAGTGTCTTCTACTGTGAAAACTCTTTTGAACTTATCATTAATTACCTCGTATATCCTTTTTTCATCCTCTACAGTTCTTCCCTCTGAATCCCTTAGCCTGATTAATTGCTCCTTAACCAACAAATGACCCCTGAGGAATTTATGAAAAAGGTCTAGATTTTCACCTGCCTTATCCACAATAATTTGTTCAAAATTTCTTTGTTCCTCTTTTCTGATCCTGCTATATTTGTTCCATGCTATCTTGTACCTTACAAATGCTGGCTGGCTAGTGTGCTGTCTGCATCTGTACCACTGCACACCTTTTGCTATGTAATATCTTTTATTGAATGTTTCATCCTTTTTATTACCATTCCCTCTGTATTAGTCTTAAGGTACCATTGCCTCTACTTTTTCTTCAAAATTCACTGTACCTCTTAACAAAAAGCCCGGGTTCTTGGCTACTAAATTCCATTTCCCACTATACATTACCATAGAAATGATTGAAGTTTGTGTAGTTTCTTCTATTATACCACCTCTTTATTTCTTGTCCTACTTCTTTTCTTTTAATGTCCTCTTTTACCACATATTCATACCTGAGCATTTTATGATCACTTCTTCCAATTGGTGTATTGTATATAATGTTCTTAATATTCATGCTAATATGAGTGGATAAGATCTAGTAATGATGATGTATCAGTCCCTCTCATACTAGTATGCTCCATGAGATGTTGGGATGGGAATGTTTCTTGCGTACATTCTAAAATAGAAAATATTGTCACCATGGCAACATTTCACCATGAAAATCCAAAATCCCCAAGTTTATCTCTGTCTAACTAAAGTGAGCATTTCACTGCTTCATGCACCATCCCGATTTTTCTTTGATTTTTATCATTTATATATGCTCTGGTTCATTGCAGTTCTTTGGAGGATTAAGTAGGAATGGTGAAACTTCTCCCTCCTTTACCTTCTTTTTCCTTTCTTGCTGTCTTATAACTCACAGGCTTTTGAACTGACCCCTATGAGTCAGATCAAAGACCATCTTTATTACACCACTTGACACCATTCTTTCAGGAGTATATTTACTTAAGTATAACAAACGGTCTCCACAGCCTCCTCTTTCTCCATATTCTACTGATAACCGTAAATAGCAAAGAAATTTGACTAATCAAAGTCTGCAGTAACCTTTGTTACTACCAGCAAAACCATATCCCTTCTCTACTTCTTGAGTCCCCTCCCCAGCTTTGCCTTTCCTCTCACTGACACTGACATGGCTAGTCCTCCAGCCACTCTTTTATTTGTTGTTTATTTCATATTGTAGATCTGTTATCTCAGGTCTTTATACAGTGTTTTGTTACAAGAGAATCTGCTCATAAACTTTAATCATTTGTACAAATTTCCTTTTTTTAATGTAACACTGGTAAACCAGCAAAACTGGCAAGTACAATATTTCTCTCTGTCAGGGTGAAAAAAGGGGCTTTAGAAGGTATTAGGATTGAATCTCTGTTTTCTTCCATACACTGTTGTATCGATTCACTATATATGCATTTTTCCAGCAATGGATTCCCAACACAACACTGGGAAAGGTGTTTTTTTCTTCTTTTTATCTTTTCAACTCTGCACCTTGCAGTGTCATTTGTACAGTTTTTGGATGCCAGTAGAAGGGCAGAACAGATTTTATGGAAATATGACACACTGCTTTATAGCTGACTACTGCCTGTGGCTTATTTAGTGTGAGCCATTAAAGGCTAAGAAGTGGCATTGGAGTTCACCAGTTATGGAGACTCTTTTGCCATGGCCACCCCCTTGAGGGAGCTTCTGGAGAAAGCAGGCATCAGAGATATAGATAGATAGATGACATATATACCTGGAAAAAGTATAGAGCTTCACAACTTCATAATCAAACTGGAATTACAATGATGTATGCTTTGCTAGTGCATGGTAAACAGAGCACCTAATTTTGAAAACTGATTCAACTTGGCAAATATTTTTTAATGCTCTTGATAATGGATTTTTAGAAGTTCAGATTTTTTAATCTCAAGCTACACCTTCCAAAAAAAAAAAAAAGGTAAAATATGCTAACGGAAAATCTTGCAATCTTTTGTTCCCAGCCTGCAGTCATATGTAACCTCCAGTTGACTCAACACATATGGGGGGCTTTATTAAATACTACTGATGAAGATGCAAAGGTACTGTGAATATGATGAGAAAGTAGTGGAAACATCCAGGTCTGAATACTTTTCATTCTTTGCTTGCTTACTGTCGAGACATTGTAGATCAGCCATTTGTAAAATTAATGTTAAAAACAGTTACCAATATTAGTCAGAGTCTCATAAGACTGAATACAGCTTTTGTACAGAAGACTATTAATATACTGGTGCTCAGTTTTGAATTATTAGTAAGTTTATGATATTTGATACCATTAAACAGCTAATAGCAATAATCAAGAAAGTGTTTTCATTTAAACAAGTTACTATGCTGTTGCTGGGAGAGAAAATTATATCGTAAACTTAAGGTTTTAGGAAGGTGGTGAAACAGATACATATACATGGATATATATTAATTTTCTTTTCAAGGGATTAAAAGTTAGAATAATTGTACGAATACATCAATTATCATTGTTAATGAGGGAGTTAATTGTGTATTGGATAACTTAGGGGCAAGATTGGTACCCATTGCCCCCCCCCTGGATATTTCCCTGCTCAGGTAATCTAACTGATGACAGGAGTAACTTTGTACCTTCGTTCCTGACCAAGCTGTGGAATTAGAAATTTGCTTCCGAAATTCATATTAGGTATGTGTTACATAAGGTAAGATCCCATCCCATTTTGTTTTTCAGAGGGAATTGGCTCTCCAGAAGATGTTGCTGTTGACTGGGTGTCTGGAAATGTCTACTGGACAGATTCAGTAAATGATGTTGTATCTGTGGCATCCATAAAAAGTGGAAAACGTCGTGTGGTTATTGAAGATGGCCTTGTCAATCCTCGAGGTATTGCTGTGCACCCAGGTCAGGGGTAAGTCAAAATCCAAGAGTGACACAAGATTGGATAGGATTTACATTTTCGTGATAATTGGCACCAAAGTTTGTTAGAGAAGGTAATCTCCTCTGCAGATACAGATTGATAATTTACATACACATGTTTCTCTATTATACTAGATATACCAAGTAAAAAAAAGCAGTCACCATGCAATGTGATCTTTACGATATTGTGACAGGCCATCATGTAAATATAGAGTCACAGAATGGCCACATTGATACTTCATTAACATTAGAGAATCATTTGAAAACATGCCTACATGTCAGTTTCACATAGAATAAAAATTACAGCCTTCTGTTTTGGAGTGATTGGAATCGCCGTGGCCCAAAGATTGAGATGTCTGGGCTGGATGGATCAAATCGTAGAGTACTTGTTGATCAAGATATCTTGCTGCCTAACTCCTTAGTTGTGGCTTATGACACAGACACCCTCTGCTGGGCTGATGCTGGAACCCATAGAATTGGTTGGTTGGGAGACTTTTTTAGCTCATAGCCTATGAATTTCAGTTGTTATTGTCAGTTCATAAGTTATCTCATCACATGAAAACACTTTATACTCTTAGAGATTCATGGCTGAATATTTATGTCCTCATACATCTTGTTGATTCACTGTGCTAACTATTCTTTTTCTTTTCCCTTGAACTGCCACATATCTGCTTTATTTTACAAAGCGTTTGCGGCTTATAGCTGCCTCTACTTTGTACCTTTTATTCTGAATCTTCTATTTCTCTACTCTATTGCCTATGTATTCTTCCTCACTGTTTATTTCTCCACAGAGTGTATTGGGATACAAGGAAGTGGGCGTCGGATGGTGATGGAGGGTGCTCAGTATCCCTTTGGTCTCACAAGTCTGGGTCAAGAGTTTTACTATACTGACTGGAATGAGTAAGTTACTGAAGATTTCTAAGATATAGCACTTTGTGGAGGTAACTTAGCAGCTTCATGATTTTTGTATTAGGTTATGAAGAGACTGAACTATGACCACCAGCCTGAATGTGGGATAAAACTTTTCAATTAAGCTGAAACTGAATAGCTGTCATTTGGATTAAGTTTAGAAAGCAAAGACTTTTACTACACCCTGTCAAATAATTTGGGGATGTTGAGGGCTTTGACAAAAGTTCCAACAAAATCCCTGAAAGAGAAGGACAAGAGGCGAGTCATATGGGAGAGTTCACCATTGGACTTAGTACTGAGAATCCCATTTCCTTATCTCATCATGGATTCCAAAGTGTTTAAGAAAGTGACAGTTTAGGAGAGTTTCAAAAGCTTTGGAGATAACAGAAATAAGAGCAACGGAATGATAAATGAGTTTGATTAGTCTCCATCCATCCGTAGTGATGGTCTGCACATGGCTTGCTTCAAAGCAGGAGAAGTCTATGTTTTTAGACATAGGTAAAATAGGCATGCACGGGTTGGTTGAAGATCAAAGGCATACTCCCTATCCAACTATTCCTTCTTTAGAGTTGACAGACAAATTCATAATGCAAATTTATTCAAATATTCTGATTTTGCTGTATGAATTCTTAATGTCTTTATTTCAACAGCACAAGGATCCATACTGTTAACCATTATTCTGGCATCGAGTCACCCACCCGAGCACCACCACCTGGAGGATCTGGAAAACTGTATGGCATTGTTGCAGTTCCCCCTGCTTGCCCTCCAGGTCTGTTTTGATGTATTAAGAAATCAGAATTTTCTGCTCATCGGCTTCTTATTGATATAATTACTAGTTTTACTTGTGTATTGTATGATTTTCTCTAGTCTCTACTCCTAAATTCATTCCCATTAATGTAGATTGATAAGCCGTGTATGAATTGACAAAGGTTAAGGTAAATATTCTTTTATTCATTCATTCTACTTAATTGCTGTTTCCCACATCAGTGAGTTAGCACCAGGAAACAGACAGAGAATGGCCCATCCACTCATACACACACACGCACACACACAATATTTTTTTTTTTTTTTTTTTTGCTTTGTCGCTGTCTCCCGCGTTAGCGAGGTAGCGCAAGGAAACAGACGAAAGAAT
>JAUTXX010126691.1:0-16098 GCA_032273605.1 Panulirus laevicauda
GGGGGGGGGGGGGGGGGGGGGGGGGGGGGGGGGGGGGGGGGGGGGCCCCCACAACTCCTCTACTACAGCAGCGTGGGGACGGCAGAAACAATGAGCAGGCAAGAAACGAGGCTCCTCGGTCAACAAGGTCGGGCCGCAATGTTCCACATCCGGCGGTCGGGGGCCACACACACCCCGACCCACGCCCTCCGCCCATCCCGCCCACCACCGCCCTCTACACACCGACCAGCGGGGCTGCCATCCTACCTCCTCTTCGTCCGTCTCACCACACGAGTCGCCGGCAGACGAAGCTTGTCGGTTCTGTGCCACAGAATTCGCCGCGTTCAACAGTTAGTTTGATCGGCCAAGCTCCTCTCTTAGTAAGCGGGTAGCACAGATGGAGTACAAGAGGTCACAGAGAAGTCTTTTTCCAGACCACAGTGGCCAGATAATCATTACATAAAATGTTACAAAGTTGGGTCATTACATAAACTTTACAGTCTTCTCATAAAACAGACTCGCTCCCTCAAGGAGTGGATACAGTCTCAGTATTTCAGTTATCAGCTACAGTCAGGTGTCGAGCCATATCTTGCAGGCTTTATTACGACATCCACAGATGGCTACTTTCCTCCACAACCTAAGACAAAGTTACCCACACACTTGAAAATTCAGCAACTCCCTGTAGGGTACAGCATCAAGGGTTCCTACAGCTTATCTTTAATCTAGTCAAGACATGATCCTGTATTCTACTGCCCTTGTTACCCCTCTCCATACACACGCGTCCTTCCCGATACAATCCACAATCATGGCGAATCTCCTCGTACCTGTTTATGCTATTCTAACTTGCTTCTGATGCATTTTGGTGGGTCCTTCTTGTGTCTCCTTGTTAAGCTTCCGTTTGACACCCTAATACTGCATTCATCAGACGTGCAAGTTTGGCGGAGGCATCAACTCTACTAAGTTCTCGAAGACCTAAGTCAGGAGGGAATACCAAAGAGTTTGACTTGAGTCACTTTACGAGAAGCACTTGCAAATCTGTATCTTGCTTCAAAGTGTATCACACTCTGGTCTCGGTGCGTTTAAAGCAAGCGGTGAGGATAGTGAGTGGCTGGACTGGCTGTGGCCGCTACTGCAGTTTCTGCAAAGTCAAGGGCGATGAGTGAGGCGAACAATTCAGTGTACATAGAGACTATTAATTACGGCATTTTTCTCTGCTCTAGTACCACTGTGTTGAGTTACAGTGGCAATACTTGCAGTCCTCCCAGTGGTAGTGTGGGTACCCTTTGAAGATTCTGTATGCGTTCAAGAGCACTGGTTTTAGTCATGTGTTGGAGGTGGGGGTTATGTGTGTGGTTTCCCCGTGTGGATAGACAATAAGTACGGTTATCTACCACCAGGGTGGCGGGGAGCGCTGTTGCTTCTCCAATTTTGTACATCCGACGTCCTCCAAACATTATCGTGTGAGAGTGGCGGTTAAGTGGATCCATTAAGACTCATTTGTTTCACGATGTATTTGTATTATCTGTGGAGACAACATTATCTGGATGGCCAAGCAGAATCCTCAGTCATATAATGAGATTGAGTTTAAATACTCTATCCCCAACACCAGGTATACCTACTTCCATCTATTCAGATTATAGGATGGTCAAGTATAATTCGTAAGGTTACATCTTTCATGTTTTGAAGTCTATCAGTATATTAGCTGTTGTGAAGGACCAAATGTGATGCCTATAGTAGTCTATCAGGGACCTTAAACAGACCAAGTATATTCGCTTTCGCAGTCTTGAAAAAAATACAGAAGGCTTTCCGTGAGTGATATACCAGTGTGTATACCCCTTTTAGCCGCGTCAATTAACTTGCTTATTAGCCATATCAAATGCAGCTTTTCAAACCATGAAACGTAGCGTATCTTCGCTGCCCGTCCGTCTGTGTACAGTTAACAAGATTCGTGATATAGTTACGTGTATTTTTGGAGATACGGGAAATGTGCTCCTCGACCAAGCACTGGTCTGCTGAACACCAGGGAGCTGAGCACAAGCACCTCGTCCCAGTGGATTACATTTCGGGATTGTTACACCAACACTGACGAGGAAGGGTGGCTGACCCATGGCATAACTGGCGGTATACAGTGTTAACAGTGAATCCCCCGTTAGACGTCTTATGACGTATACTGATGACGTGTATGATACCATCCTCGTCTCGGGCATTTGTCGAGCCAGGAGGAGGAGGAGGAGGAGGAGGAGGAGGAGGAGGAGGAGGAGGAGGAGGAGGAGTCCATCTTGTGATATTAATTAGTGCTCTCGCTTAGAGCATCGAGCCTGGGTAAGACACTCGACTGATCTCTCTCTCGTCTACGGTTTTGTTGACATTCCTCCAGGCTTTGTTTATAAGGGAGTGTTAAGAAATCCAAAGACATCTTCCTTTTTATTTCAGTTATATCAGAGTTACCCTGCGCGCGAGGCTTACAATAACTTCAACATGTGTGGTGAGGGAAGTTTGTGTGGAATCATCACCTGTTTGTCTAGCTTTTGGCTGAAGTCCTTTTAGTTGGGGTCGCCATAGTGGTCTGTTATGGTGACCCCCCCTCCCTCCAGCTCTTCATTGGGTAACAGCGTCGTAACAAGAACACTGACAGTCACAAGGTAGTCGTTTCTGTACATATACCAAGCTTCATAATCGTTGCTTGCACCAGTGAGGGAGAGAAAGAAAAAAATCTATAAACCGATTTTCTTGATCTTGTTTCAATGATAGTTTCAATCAGTCTGGCAAACACATAGCGACTTACTAGTGGCCGGACGGAGATGATGAACAATGTCAAGATCATGAGGGGCTTACGATGGGTTCTTAATGTGTGTACACCTCTGAATGACTCCTCCATAGACGGACGGAAAGGACATACAAAACGGGAACCTGATGGTCCATGACGAGGTTATAAATGTGTGTTGGTTGACTCTTAATAACGATGCGAGTATCATCTTGCGCGTTTGAGAGTCAGATTAATGTCGTGCCGTTCGGGGTTAGTGGTGAGGTCAGCCAATTTCTTTTTTTATGTCTGTCGTTTAAAATCCCGATTATGGGAGGAGGTTCAGTGTGGCCAAACTTGAGCACGTTTGGTGAAGCTTGCTAGGGTAGTCTAGGGTATAACATGATTATTAACTGTTGAACTAAAGAAGTGTATTGACATCTGTCATTTTGGAGGTAAGTGGAAGGAACGGGAACATGGGGAAGTGTCTTGCTTAACATTGTGTAAACAAGAATGTATTACTTTATCATCATAATTTGTTACTGGATGATTTACGATGGTGTTCACCTGCAGGGGTCCAGATATTCTTGCGTTGCAGCTGATGCCAATGTCCTTACTAACACTCTTGCAATGGAGGTCAGCCATGATACTTTACCTCACATGCAACGTTACGATGGTTTCTGAGATGGTCTTTCTGCTACAGCTACTATGTCGCTGATCCTTTGCTCGATTAGACTTTTGGAGGCCACGACCCGAAGGCCTACGTTAATCACTACATCCAAGGCTGTTAGGGTACACTTTGCCGGCACCTATCAACACTCCCCTTTTTTATCTATCCCCTGTCCAGTCCACCACAGCACAGGCCATGTATTACACTGTCTGAGCCAAGGATGTTCCAAGTATTCTGAGATTTTTTTTCCACCTCTTGATTTCAGATTGTCTGGTCAAGCCACTAGAGAACTGCTTTTGAGTTGAGGTCGGCAACTATGGATCTTTCCAAGTGTAAATCTTGATGACATACCTCTACCGTCTGCTTTCTTTTGAGAGGACACAGCCTCACCAGAGAAGTTAGCTACGGCACCAAACATCGTAAGCAACACAGTCTTTTACCACGTCTTGTGTCGTGGTCTTTCCCTTTTCTGAGCCTTTGAGGACGATGGTACGTGACTATATGGTAACGATGACCTGACTTTACGTTGGACAAGGTCGCAGGGTCACCCCAGCGTACACTAAGGCCGTGCCGTCCGTCCTTCAGAGGTTCGACTACAACAGAAAATATAATAAACAAAAGGATGAGAACAACATTCTGCACCGAGTTTATTGCCAGCGCAGTTCTCTTCTGAGGCTGTTGCTTCTTCAAGAGCGCAGACGGAGGAGCTCCTTAAAGGGTCGTACCATCGTGCTCAAACTTCGTAACGTCGTGCTCTTCGTACCGTCGTGTTCAAGAGGTTACCGAAGAACAACAAATCTCGCATCCGTCAGTATTTTCTAGTCAGTGTGCAGTGTTGATCACGTTAAGGTCATCCACTACATCTCTAGGAACTGCCTTACGTGACAGTCAATTTCTGTCCTTCACTGTATCATACGCATTTGCTAACCAAACTAATTCCTACAGTGTTGCGCAAATGTTGAGTGAAACAAACCTTGCACTTATAGGTACAAAATTTCAGGAATTCAATTTTACTTGACTTATGTATTGTTCCTTGGTAATCATCTTAGCTCATTTCTTTCACATAAAGTTTTTCATTGACTTAAATCGACTCGTTTTCCCTTTTTTAAAATATAGGTTTATGTTAATTCTTAATTCAGTGACTATCATTAGTTTTATCTGAAGTATTGTTGTCCACAACGTATGTCACTTTCTGTGACAGGAGGCTCCTGGGTCTGTGGGGAGACTACCCTCTCCCACGATCTCCCTGGGGTCGCACCATTTGGTCATGGTTGGATCCCAGGAGTAGGGCCAGCGCCGGGCCTGCTGGGCACAGCTGGAAGAGATCATCTTCCAGGAAGAAGGTGCTGGTGGTAGAAGACATTCCGCCTGCCTACCTAATCCCTTGACTGACACTGATGGACTTTTTCCCCAAAGAAACTCACTTTGGGCGAGTTTGTCTTCGCAGATCTGCGTTGGGTTGTCGTCCTACGGTACCCCATCGCCCGGCCACTTTAATTTACAGGTTTTTGCCACATAAATCCTAGAGCGGCGTTTTTAGTAGATGGTGAACCACCACTACCAGAAAGAGACAGTTAAGAAGCAAAATGAGATTTGTGAGTGGCTCCTTTCTCCTTGTCTGGTCAGGTACGTCTGCTTTCCTTCGCAGGATCCTGGAAGCCATAGAGCCAGGAGCTGATGCTAGTGGTCTTGTAAGGATGAGAGAAGATGTCTGGTGGATGCAGCTACACTGTTATATCTGCCCTTTTGTTGGAAGGAAGATCCTTTAACATCTTTTCATCATTTTATATTAATTCTTAAATCATGGCATCTGTGAACCACTGGTCAGCTCCTGGCTGTTACTGCTCTGTATGAAGCGACTAGTTATGGCCAAAGGTCCTGTACCACTGGAAAAGTCCTGAGCTGTGTCGTGCCACTGGGGAAGGACTCGGGTGAAGTTTCTTGCTACAGTGGAAATTGTTGCCACTTACGGCAGTGTTCGGCTCCAGGTATAGTAAGTCATCTGACTGCCACTACCCACCACTACTAAGACTGTTAGCCATAGTCTTCGTCTCATCTCGCCAGTTCTGCTCTAGACACGCATCTAACGTTCCCAAGTCACTGGTCACATCCCGTGAATCAGAACCGAAGCAGTTCCTCTGCGTTCCGGCCGTCCCAGTGAACCTCCCTCCCTCCCTCATCCCCTTAATGCCTCGAGTACAACGGCAAGACCCTTGAGTAATACGACGGGATGGTCTTTGATCACGACGGTATGACCCTTGAGCACGACGGTATGGCCCTTGAGTAGTACGACGGTACGACGCTTGAGTAATACGACGTTATGATCCTTGAGCACGACAGTAAGACCCTTCAGTAGTACGACGGTGTGACCCTTGAGTACGACGGGAAGACCCTTGAGAAGGACGGGAAGACCCTTGAGCACGACGGTACGATCTTTAAGCACGACGAGGTGCGAAGCACGGCGGTATGATCCTTGAAAATAAACCTTCAAGGGTCACGTGCAATGCCACTAACCTGGAGGCGGGTGAGGCAGGCTGGCCACTCTGAGGGAGGATTATGCCGAGGGCCAGGTGGTGACCAGCGGGGGAGGGAAGACCATACACCAACCTCTTCATTATCTCGCACCTCCAGGAACGACCTGGTTAAGGGTGGGCCAGAAAGGCAAGGCCAAGATGATATTAAATTTGATTTGTGGAGAGAACCCTCCCGGGCCCCGTCCACAGGAACTGCAGGCTAGTCACCCCGTGCCTCTAGGACGCGTCAGAGACCGTCCGGACATATAATGAAGCTGACCTGCTACTGCTACGTCCGCCCACTACCATCCCTCTTGTCACGCTGTCTACTACTTCCCCCTCCTCCTCCTCCTCCCCCACCCACGTCCACTTATGGCCATCCCCCTCAGCAAACTGCCACCTACCCCTCCTCCCCCATACCACCTCCACTTGTGGCGGTCCCTCACACTGAGCCTCCACCTCCCGACCCCCTCCTCCTAGCTCCCTCACCTCCACTCCCCGCGGGCCTCCGACAGGCATGTCAGCCTCTGGGTCTCACCTTCGAGGTAGTGCGGCACCTCGCGGCCTGCCCGCCGCGGGGCACTTCAGGGAACCACCAGCCACGTGGTGAGGCGACCGCAGCTGCCGTGGGCAGCCAACGGTCAGGCTCCCTAAGCCCTTGACCGCCCAGCCTGACCGCCGCCGGGTCTAACACCGGGCGTCATGACATGCAGGCGGCGTACACCCACCACCAACGGAAGTGCACGACGCCCCGTCCGCCCGCCCATCTGCTGCCCACCCGGCCCTCTCTCAACAACCAGCACTATGGTCAACCTAAACCTCTCCTGCCCCGGCCTGACCCTCCACCTACCACCGTCTGCACCAACTGTAATAACCAAGCGGAGGGTCACTAGCAGATGGTGGCCGTCGGTACCCACCAGGACCACAGCCTCACCCTTCACTACCACTTACGGGGCCGTGATAGGTTCCCTCTACAGACGATTCCTGGAAGCATTTATCTTCCTCTGGTAGGGGCGGGCGGGCGGGCGGGCGGGCAAGCCGACCCATCCGCCCACCACTCACTCCCTCCCTCCGTCTCCCAGGTCAACACATGACTAAGAGGTTCTTCTCCGAGCTTTGGCCACCACAACCTAACCCGAAGCTCAGGATATAGACCAAGACGTAACATGTGCCTCATACTCACACTGCATGGTGTGGTGTAAAACTATACTGCCCGAGTGTATACCACAGCCTGCCTCCTCAGTACTAGAGAACTTAGCGGTATACCAAGGTGAAGGATGCTTGGTATACGATGTCCACAAGTGTACACACGTGCCATGGAGGTATACACCATAAAACCATATAGGGACCGGGCTGTGTACTTAACTTTCCCTCTGGCAGACCGTCAAGATGTCCTCAAATACTCACCTGAGGAGAGAAAGAAAAAGAAAAATTAGACATTAAGCGACTTATTGGTCGGATTGGGAGCACGGTAGGAGACGAAACACAAGCAGAAGTTGGGAATCGTATTCCTAACACGTGTTTACACTTCACAGTTTTTCTCAGATGAAATCACATTCCTCAACTCCTGCCTGTGTGTTTCCTTTGCTACCGTACTCCCGCGAGTCCCTGACGCTGTGACGACTAAAATACCTGCAAAAAGAAAATGTTATTTGATACTAACGTGTTTCCTCCTCTTCACTACAGATGTTTGAATCATCAACACCAAAATGTCTTGTTCCATGTGTAAATACCGAAGGAAAAGAACTACAAATCACACGTTCTATATTTCTGGTTTAGGACGAAGGCTCCAGTCAAGTTGTCCACAAATCCTGGTCTTAAACGATACATCAAAAATGGGCTAAAAATATAGAGCAACAGAGGCTGAAAATAACACAAGAGTTTGGAGGAACAAGTGGAAAGCGAAGTTACTAGTTGAGACGTGAGGAAGTATAGACTTTCAAAGGAGTTTTCACTTCTTTCGCACACTGGATGCAACATGGTCGGAGCTGAGAGACAGACAGAGAACAGTGGGTGTGCCATCATCTCCAGACAATTGTCTCAGACACAGACACACTTCCATTGTTTACCATAACACAACAGTTATCGGGACCAGTTGAATCCCGCACTTGTTAAGCTAAGAGACAGACCAACACTGAGGAGTAGTATATATTCCATGGTTCCAGTGGTCATATCATTATGTAACAGTGAAGACGACGTTTCTACACATAATTTTCAGTTAAATCCTTTAGCACGACGGTACTATTACCTTTGACCTGACCATTATGGGTCAGGACAAGGACAGGGTCGTCCCGTCGGGCTGTAGAGCCTAAAGTTTAACCTTAATGTTAGGGAATTCTGCATTAATGACCATTCATTAGTTGACATCCATTAGATCTGGGGACATGCAATGATCGCACGACCCCTCCCTCCACTCCCTCCTCCCCCACACAAACGACCAGGGGGGCTGGACCAATGACGTTCCCGGTTCTCGCCAGACTTGAGACTTGGCAGGACTTGGATTTAC
Organism: Panulirus laevicauda; assembly: GCA_032273605.1. NCBI lineage: Eukaryota > Metazoa > Arthropoda > Malacostraca > Decapoda > Palinuridae > Panulirus > Panulirus laevicauda. Next base: position 8,412 of record JAUTXX010126691.1, read on the forward strand.
ATACCAGCTCATTATGTTCCAGCTACTACGAGTGAACTAGCACTGGCAAAGGCCATCTTGAAATCACAGTGCAGATTACGTCGGTGTGTGTGTGTGTGTGTGTTGCCTCCATGGCTGCTGGGTTTCCGTCACAAGGCTTGGTGGAAGGTCACAGACCAGCTGTTGCCTTTTATTCAACGAGTCTACAGCGAGCAAATAAGCTTCGAGGCATCTAACTTCTCCAGAGGCCAGTGACAGCATAACTGGACATTTTCCTGGACGTCTGTCCTCTCACGTCGGTGTAGACGCCATCTGAAGAAGCCTAAAGCATTCATTTGATAAACTCTTGAGACAAGACATCTCTTGGCGAACCTCCACGTACATAGCCGATGTATTACTTCTACTCTACGGACAGTACAGGATAGAGGACAGTGACACTACCCAGTACTAGTGACACTGTCTAGTACTACAGACCGGTTGTGATAACCTGTTATCGCTTAACTTTTTGTGCGTGCGTAACCAGAAGTAAACTGGATGACGATGGTAAATAACATGCCTGGAAGCCGTGCTGCCGTGGGCTGTTTTTGTTGTATAAGAGGCGGGTGAGGCTGTCTCCCACAGCTGCTCCACCACGGGAAGATACGGAGCCAAAAGAGGAGGCCACCTGGGCCTCACATACTGCTGACGTAATCTACACAGCTTTCAGGAAGGGCCTTTGACTAATGTTATCATGGAGGATGACCGGAGGAAGAGCTCGCCGAAGAGAATGACTCGGCTAGGCAGAAGCCCCCGGTCCTCTTTCGTGGTACCCGAGACGCCGACCCCGCAGCCTTATACTGACCAGGTATAACATCTGTCGCCTTTCCTTGTTAGGAGGATCTGACCCTCAGGAAGTTTTACACTTCTCCAAACACATTTGCTAATGACGGAGACAACGTCCGGCCGCGTCCATCTTAGGAAGTCTAGTGAAGATGTCTCGTCAACTGGAGACGTCCGGGAACAAATCAGCGGCCTCAGTCAAGCTTACTAAAGGGCCGCTGAAAAATACATTACGTTGACTTTAGAGGCTCGTCTAGCCCCCTCCACTCTCTCCCTCCCACAAAGCTTAGACTGGGACCAAGCAACAATGTTTGCTCCCCTGATCAGTCAGTCTGTTTGAGGCCGTGGCCAGTAGGCTTACGTTTCCTCCACAACCTGACGGTGTGCTACAGTTCGGTTATACTCGAAACTCGTCCACTGGAGTGGCTCAAAATGTCTCTTACAGTTTTACAGGTAGTGAGTTGGAGAGTCTGGAGCCTCCAGGTGTTTACGCCGTTTCCTCTTCAGGTATTTATGGAATTATCCGATGATAATGGCGATAATCCACTAGTCGTCCGTGCTGGTTGACTCCCGGGGGACCAGGTCTACCAGGTTCTGCCATGTGTATACCATGGTATATGGTCCCTCCCTCCCGTCTGGCCTCCGTTCCTCACCAGTAATCCTGACTCGTGATATTGTGTACGGCGGTGTTCTGATACATGACAGTGTGGGTGTAGCAGTGTTCTGACACTTGATGGTGTGGGTGTGGTGGTGTTCTGACACATGACAGTGTGGGTGTAGCGGTGTTCTGACACATGACAGTGTGGTGTGCTGTGGTGTTCTGACACTTGACGGTGTGGGTGTGGTGGTGTTCTGACACTTGACAGTGTGTGTGTAGCGGTGTTCTGACACTTGACAGTGTGGGTGCGGTGGTATTCTGACACTTGACGGTGTGGGTGTGGTGCTGTTCTGACACTTGACAGTGTGGATGTGGTGGTGTTCTGACACTTGACAGTGCGGGTGCGGTGGTGTTCTGACACATGACAGTGTGAGTGCGGTGGTGTTCTGACACATGACAGTGTGGGTGTAGCGGTGTTCTGACACTTGACGGTGTGGGTGCGGTGGTGTTCTGACACTTGACAGTGTGGATGTGGTGGTGTTCTGACTCGTGTCAGTACGCGCTGTGCTGTGTGTTTTTTTGCACATTCCTTAACTCGACCATTTCCCTCCACCTTCAGAGGTTTGTTAACTCACAACATACTCGTCCTGAGGCATGAAATGCTTTCAGGTTGGTCAAAGTCGGTTTTAATTCTCTTCTTCTAATAGTGAAGGTTGGCAACATCTACTGTACCTAACGAAGTTCAGTTCATCAAGTATAATCATTCTTAAATATATCATATTCCTCTCTTCTGTGTACTATACTGGTCTCCATCTTTTCCCCTGTCCTATAATAAGGCAGTTGGAACTCGTCTACATTCAATGGCAGGCTACGCTCAATGGTTCTTTGTTAGCATCTGTGATTTCGATGTAAATTGTAGACACTATTTCCATACTTTAAAAAAAAGAATTCAGGTAACGTCTGAAAAGGATGAAGCCAAGTCGCTGTTCAGTGCTTGTAATAAAGTCAGGTTACGAGGATGAGAAACACCGGAGGCGCAAGTCGAGGTCCCTAAGGAACACCTAATTTGCTTCGTTTTCTTTACTGAAGAAACCAGAAGTCCTTTATTATCATCTTTTTTTTCTGTTTGCTTGGAAGGTGTGGATCCATTTTCTCCCTCTTTGCCAACTATTCCTAAAATATGACGTCACCAGGATCATGATGTCATCTTTTTTCTCTCAGGATTACCGATGCATGCAAGATTGTGTTTGTCCCGCGGACCCTCCCGTACTGTGCTGTATCACCGAGGTACCATGAAGGGCGCAGCCCTCCCTCACCCTGTGCTGTTCTGGGATCTCTATGGATATCTCAAGACGCTCAATTTACATCTTAGGTGCCTGGCCAGAGGTCATGTCACAGAAGTAGCCAGGCCAGAGGATAGGTCACAGAAAGTGCCTGGCAAGAGGTCAGCTCAAGAGGTGCCAGACCAGATGTCACGTCAATGGTGGTGCCTGGTCAGAGGTACGGTCACAAGAGGTGCCTGACCAGCTATAAGGTCACAGGAGGTGCCTGGACAGAGGTCACCTCACAGGAGATGTCAGGCCAAAGGTCACTTCATCCATCAAGGCAGAAGTGTTTGCAGATTCATCACTCTTAACCTCCACTGTGTTCTCATTATGTGAAGGAATCCAGAGAAACTCGATTAACTCCATCACGGGTGATCTGGGTACGCCTGTGTCGTGCTTCAGTGACAAACACATTGCAGTCACACTGAAGGAAGTTTAGAACACTAAAATAAGAGAGAAAATCGTTGACAGTCAGCCTATCTATCCTGGAATGTCTGATACCATACACTTGGGTGCATAGCGAGCATATCATTGCAACAACAGGTATGCGATCGCGATAACGTGAGCATACCTAAGTATATGGTGTTCGATGTTTGTGGGTATGGACTTAGGGAAGGGCGTTAAATACGACATTAAACAGAGTGGGGTACGGTACACCACCTTGCGGAGAACAGTGCTAACACTCACCGATTTCACTTTTGTGTCCTTGAAACAGAACAGATGACTTTCTGCTGGACGTGTAGCCAGAGATCCGGACCAGAAGTCAGCTTAATATCCACTTTCACTCGTTCATACAGGATTACGTGTCGATTGGCAATATCGGATGCAGTATTACGATCGAGGAAGGCGGTGCGACGATGCTCAAACATGAACGAGTCAAAGATGTTGTAACGTAGTGATGTATTCTCTTTTTGTGCATATAACCATATAGACTGGATGACAGATGCTTTCTAGTCTTATGTCAATGGTTTTTCCAAAAACATCTTGTTAAGAATATAGGTCTACAGGCATCAGGATGGTTGGGTTTGGGTATTGGAATGATAAGGCTATTGGTCCTGGAGGTGGGTAGAACTCCTGTCACATAGCTCATGTTGTACAGTGCATGAGGTGGATCGCCGAGTACATAGTGCAAGTGTCTTGAAATTTCCCTCGGTGACACCATCCTCTCCTGTCGTGAGTTGGCCTTTAGTCTGGGCTGCGTCAAGTTCAGTTTCAGTGAACGGGGGACCACAGTCTTTGCTCTTCATGAGGTGCATTCGTCTATCTCTAGGTTCATGTCTGAGATTTAGCTGAGCTTGTAATCTTAGACAGTGTAGGGACAACCAGACGTCGCAGTCACAGTGTTGTGGGCTTCGATGAGAGACTTGGCCGGCTTTCCTACCCTTAACTTCCCTGATGTCTCTCCTCGCTCGAGACTTGGCTGGCTTTCCTACCCTTAACTTCCCTTACGTCTTTCATCTCTCGAGACTTGGCTGGCTTTCCTACCCTTAACTTCCCTTATGTCTCTCCTCTCTCGAGACTTGGCTGGCTTTCCTACCCTTAACTTCCCTTATGTCTCTCCTCGCTCTACTGTTACGAGTATATATATGTTCAGTCCATTAACTAAACTGTCTCGCAGTCAGAATGCCTAATTTCAGTCATGCAAAAAACCAATCCCATTATTTCTGGTGTGCGTGTATATACCTATAACCTAGACCAATTTTCTTATTGAGTTATATTATTTGAGTTGTGGGTCATTATCAAAGGCGTGATATATTCTGGTTAGGCTGGGATGTGTTCCTGGGTCTTCTAACCCGTCTAAGTGGTTCTGGGTATTGTGGGATGGTTTCCACCAGGTCGTGATGAAACTCCTCCACACTGCTAGGCTGGTGGATCTCGTACCAGCTGGTCATGTGAACAATAAAGTTATGACGTTGATCATCAGGAATTTTGAGCTGTTTTCGTTTGAACTTTCCCCCCAAGGAAGATGGCTAGTCCCCCCCAGGGAAGATGGCTAGTCCCCCCAGGGAAGATGGCTAGTCCCCCCCAGGGAAGATGGCTAGTCCCCCCCAAGGAAGATGTCTAGTTTCCCCATGGAGGGTGGCATAAATAAATGTCAATATTGGTTAGCCTAGGATGGTGATCACGTGGCATATCACGAGCAATGATGGAGGAATGTGTAGCATGAGAGATGTTGAATCCTACACATAGATCAAGGATCCTACCATGGGCAGGAGTTGGCTCTTTGTGCCCTACCAGCTTTACATTATCAGGTGTATTCAACAGTGTTAAAAGCTGCTGCCCATTTGGATTGGCATGGTTGCAATATCCATATTAGCGGTATTACTATCAGCAGCGAACTAGCTCACAACCTGTGAGATTACAGGAGCAGTGACGTTCACATTGCGACGCGCACACTTCTCTCGGGAAGCAGGGTGGGGTTGAGGCACGGTGTAGGGGTAAGAGGACGAGAATGAAGGGAACGTTTGAAACGTTTCTCCACACGGGAACATACGCCCATGGGGGGGAAAGGGGTATCTCCAGAGATTCCATGAGACAGACACGTCTTCCGTCGTGAACCTAAAGACTTTAATACTGACATCCAGCGTCTCGAGGTGATGGTTCCTCCTGAAGTTGTAGAAGCTCCTTAAAACGTTTCTGAAGTCGGTGGAATGCTCCTCCTCCGACCTCCTGTAGTTTGGCAAAGGCCTCCTCTGGAAACCGCAGTATTTGACTGAAGATCTCCCGCTGATGCACACTTCTATACTGACCAGAATCTGACCTTTCGCCCGAGATCGGTACAACCGTGTGGTAAGGTAGCGACCAGACGCAGGGTGGGGGAAGGTGAGGGTATTGTGACGAAGATCCTCCCACCTACCGTGGCGAACAACACAGACGCCAGATGGTCCCTCAACCTACACCCAGCTAGCACCCAGGGGGGTCTGGGGTGTGGATGTTTGTCGCTCAGGAACATGTGGCACCCCACCACCGCGGGGTGGCGTCCGCTGGGGTGGGCTGGTGGGCAGCCATACGGTTGTCATCAAATGTGTCAACTGCAGAGCCCGCACTCCATCAGCTCTGCAGTTAGCACATTTCTCGATGCCCTGCCGCGTCTCCATCACAGGGACTACAGTCTTCGCGTTTTGTGAAGAGCAGCTCACGTCCCACATCTTACAAATCCTGCCTGGCTTTATGTCCCGGTCGCTGGCACCTGAAGCATCTACGGTGGTGAAGTTGGTACACAGAATTCTTGTGATACCTTCCACATGCCACTTAGGAATAAATGTACGTGTTGGAGTCTGGAAAGGGCCAGCCAGTCCCTCCACGACTTGGTTGTAATTGTCCAGTCGTCATGGATCGAGAACCATGTCACAACTGAAGCAGGAGAGAAAGAATCCACAGCCTCGTCGACGGTATGGAGAGCAGTGTATGCCTTCAGGAGTAACATGGGTAGTGGGAGCTGAAGCTTGAAGCCAGCAGATTTAAGTACCGAGTCGGATTTTGACGAAGACATCATTCCGCTTCCTTGTTGCGTTCCTTTCTACGTTTGATACACTAGCCTAGTAGAGCCATTACAGGTTCTCACCGAGGTTATTCCATTCAGGGAACACAAGCCTAGTCAGCTTCGAAGCCTGTGGCGTGTCAACTCCATTTTTGTGTTTGTTTAGGCACTTATCTTCCGTGTGACTTGCTACTGACAGGCTGGAGGTTTGTCAACCTAATTGAAATCATCAGTCAGTGTGACATCTTCGGTATCTCCAACTTCAGTGGTGGAGTCCTCGCTATCCATCGGAAGCCGAGTTTCCCCACGCAATCTGGCGGCTTATTCATGCCTCGACCCTGCATACGTGGCAGGACAGAATCCACGACCGTCTCACAACAAATCCATTTACAGATGATTCCTATCACGTAAAATCCTTTAGTATAGTTACCTTTCAATACCCAGGATTACTGCCATTACCAAACACCCAATTACTTCATTCAGTTTAACGATGAATCATTTAGAAAAAAAACACTACAGAAAGTAAATTGGGAACATCAAGAGGGCACTAGGAACCAACACATCAGCTACATTTGGCCACATCAAGATCCAGGCCACAAGAAACAGAGTCTCGACCCTAGCCATAACAACAACATGAGGATCTTGTCCATAACAAATCACAACAAGGTCTTGACCTAGTGACGACCACCCGCACCCCCTCGAAAAACCTCGTCCACGACAAGATCCTGACTATTAAAATCCCCTGACCAGCCACAACACTATGGTCCTGACCATAACAACAACACAGTCAGGAACAATGAAGGCAATGCCATAAATATGGTCACCAGTAGACGAGGGGGGAAAGCGCCTCTGACCCACAGGCAAGACTCATTACGACTCGCCCATATAATATTGGCTGTGAGCAAAACATGTAAAGCAACTGAGACTGACCCTCCTTCACCTCTGGTCCTGTGACTCCCCCCCAGCCCTCCACCGTCCACCAAGAGCCTTACAAATCCGTTTTCTCTCTACCATAAGACATGTTTCATATACATGGGCTGAAGAGTTTCAAGTTTCCTTTAATAACATTTTCTTCACTTTAAGAGCTTCTTGTTTGTTCTTGGAGTTCTTTTTCTTTTTTTTCACTAGGTGTACCACAGAACTTATATAAGTTCACCGTACACCACTGCAGCACACAGTAAGTTCACTCAACATGCCAGTGTGAGTCCCTACTGCACTGGAAGTACTCCAGGATCGTCGTTAGTTCTCAATCTGTACTGTAAGGGCTCCAGTTTGCATGCTGGAAGGCAACTCTTCATTCACAAACCGTGACCTGTGGAGGAGGAACACCAAAATAGATGAACCGTCAACTTATTAACTAGATCATTCTCTCTCTCCTCCTCCTCCTCCTCCTCCTCGTCTTCGCCCTCGTCCTCCTCCTTCTTCTCCTTCTTCTTCTTCTCCTTCTTCTTCTTCTTCTTCTTCTTCTTCTTCTTCTTCTTCTTC
>JAUTXX010126802.1:0-16098 GCA_032273605.1 Panulirus laevicauda
TAACTGACTTCTCTCAACATACTGTGAGTTTAACTGACTTCTCTCAACATACTGTGAGTTTAACTGACTTCTCTCAACATACTGTGAGTTTAACTGACTTCTCTCAAATGACTTCTCTCAGATGTTTACATCTTCCTGGTTCCACAGCTGGAGACAGGAGTCTCTCAGAAGTCCTTCCAGGTCTTGTACTGTGGCAACTTGTGCCACGCTCCTAACAACCGTCGACAACACATTTTGGTTAAATTATCCAATTTTGCTGCAGTTTTACATTTTATTTTCTGGTACAAATTACAAAGGTAACATCAGATATTTGTTTGGCATATTCAAGTACGCTGTGGATGGTAAGTCTAGTGCAGGTGCTGTGGTGATAGAGAGAGACAGAGCAGACGAAGACATGGACAGCTTGTGGTCCGGCCAGCTGTGTGGACGGGGTGTACTGGCGCGCACAATGCAGACTACAGCTGGTTGAAGGGGACCAAATGCTACCAGTAAACAATTTGGCCCGGTTTCAACCAGCTCCAGCCGAGCATTTCCCTATTGCACGACGACGCCCCGGCTCCTGCAGTATCCTGGTGAGGTCACGGCTCCTGGACGGCCTCCCTCCTCCTCGTGACGTGACCACTGCAGTAACCTGGTGACGTCACTCCGGCAGCGTGTAACAAGGTCACCTGGGCCGGGCTGGCGGTGTGGGGTGTCGGTGGCGGGGGCGGTCCGCCCGACGCTCACCATTTATAGTGAGGTACACGGCCGCCACCCGCTACAAAGATCCCTACAAGAGTAATAATAGAGCCAGTTTCCCGCAACGCCGCCACGGGATGGATGGTGGTGGCGAGCGCACACACACGCACACACATACACACACTGCCACCCCACACCCATACCCCCTTGACCCCCTCCCCCCTCCAACACCTGATACATGCTTTGCACATACCTAACCCTCTGGGGCTTTATATACCTGCCACCTTACAGTACTTACATACCTGTCATATAGCATTCGTACACCTGCCAGCGTATAGTACTAACATACCTGTCATCTGGTGTTCGCACACCTGGCCTATGATACCTACACATCTGGCTAGTGGTATTTACAAGGGTTATTAAGACAGCTGGCCTTGACTTGCGGCTCACCTTGCGTCTTCCATGCCACCTTGCGACGACCACCTCACCTGCCGTCACTGTGTTACCCTCGACAACGCAACGCCGGCGTTAACGGTACAACAGGACGGTGATGACCAGCGCCTCACCGTTATCCCCTGGTGGACATGAGTTAGTTCGCCACTCGATGCCTTACGTTGATTTCCCGTTATTTGTTCATGGTTGAGACATTGCTCCTGAGTGCCTTCCTGGGGTTCACTTGTACTTTAAGGGTTCAGATGGCCGGGGGGGAGGTTCACACTCTGGTTACGTGATCAGTGAGGCGGCAGGTTGGGTGGGGTTCCATCCGTTCGTTATTCTAATATACTCGGATCATTTGAGGTTCGATTTCGTGTTTTACGTAGATTTTCATCGTTACCACGACCATCCATTTACAATTTCTAGGCGACTCTGTGATCTGTAGGTCATTCATACCTGATTATCAAACGCCCCTTATACCACAGTATCAGGTGACCAGGCCTTATACACTGTAAAGTCGCACTACTCTCAGGTTGCAGTATGTTACTTATATTGATGTCGCTGTTTTCCAAGTTTAACACCACTCCAAATATTCAGCTCATAACTGTAATTCCTTTTTTTTTATTATTATCTTTCCTTTTTTTCTTTAGTTCACACTTGTCGTAATTTCCTTTTTTTTTCTTACTGTCAAGTTCAGAGTCTTGATATATTTCCCACGTACCGGGTTACGAGTGTCTTCCTCCCATCACACGGAATATGTTTCACATATTTTTCCTCCCCAGTTTGTGGCAGTGGCTGCACCCTGCTGGTTTATTTAGGTCGGTGCTGGTATTCTCGACCCAGCAGCAGCAGCAGCAGTGGCGCACCGCACTCCACCACACTACACCACACCACACCACACCGCACCACCAGTTGTCTCGTGCTACACATATTCATTGCATTCATTTAAAGCACTTTTCTGTTGTAGGTCATTGGTATCACATGTATATATATGGTATGAAATACCTTCAATAAAAGGTAATTGAGACATTGGGAGCATTCGCGTTGTGTGACAGCACTTGTGTATTTCCTGCACTTCACCCTTGTGGAAGAATGCTGCTTCACTGAAAACACACACACACGCACACACTGTTATTGCACATGGTAGCGCTCCATGGTGGGGTAGCTGGTCGAGTTCAACACTCCACTATCACCACTGAAACAACGCACTGTTAACTGGTCCGTCTTGTGGTAGGCGACACTCCTGATCCACATTATGTGTGGGACGGAGTCTCGTGCATAGTTAGATGTTCACCACATTGTCGCCATCGAGAAGGTTGTCGTGTCTCGTGCACGTATGACTCCACCTCATTTATTGAAGAGAAGGAGAGAGAGGGAGAGAGAGAGAGAGAGAGAGAGAGAGAGAGAGAGAGAGAGAGAGAGAGAGAGAGATTGTATATTTGTGGGCGTGTGTTTATGTGAGTGTTGGCCTCGGGTTTTGGATCTTCTTACGTTCGTTGCCCTGACGCTGATTCCCCCCTCGAGTCTCGTCAATGTCACTGTCATTGTTGTTTCACGACCATCCTCCTAGACCCCACTTAGGATCCCATTACTTGCCCGTGAACGCTTGAGGCTCTTCTTCCCCCCTCTCCCCTCCATAGCGACACGCCTACCAGACTTCCAGTCTTCTGCTTTCCTTCCGGCCGAGCCAATGTCAGTTCGTTCTCCTGACACTTTGGTCATCGTGTTGCCTATTCTGCCACCCTCCCCGAGCCAGCCGGGTTTATGTACGGATGGTGAACCATAAACTCCGGATGGACGACTTACTGAACATCGATCGCTGTGACCGTTGAGCCACGTGCAGGGGTCACGTGACGCGTGCACCGACACGTGACATTGGGGTGTAGACGTTTATCAACCAACACCCGACGTGACCCCACACAGACACTCTGTACCTCCCGACAGCCAGTCACACCCACCCACCCGCAGCCTCAGGCAACGCTCATGCTCCACCGTTGTGTAACGTAGGATTGAAGGCCAGTATCGATGGTGGTGAGGAAGACCCCCTCACTCTCTCTCTCTCTCTCTCACTCTCTCTCTCTCTCTTGGTTCTCCAGCAGCAGAAGATGGGAAGGGGAGGGGGAGGAGGAGGGGGGGTGGTGGTCCGCGCCGCCCCGCGCTCCATCATTCCCATAAGCCAGGCAGCACACGTCTTCCGGGACAATTAAATAACACAGCTCCTGTTGGAGACTGAATGGGATTCATAGCGAACCACGCCGCGTCTCGTGGAGGGGACGACCTTGGTATTACAACACCGCTGACACTGTAGACAGTGAATGACTCGTCTGACCCGCTGCTACTTGAGAAATATTCGTGGGAAAACTCACCATGTTCGCACGTCTTGTGTTGCGTATCGGATGTCCTTGAACGAATGTACTTTTTAGCAACATGTCCTAAATGTCAAAATCATGAAAGGAAGGGAATCTCATGAACTAGTGGGTCAGGCTGTTTGCATGGTCTGCAGCGGACTGGTCTTGTCCAAGGCAGACCCGTGAATGAATTAGCAGTTGAAACGTTGCCGGAATACAGTGTTAGTGTGTGGCAGGGTCAGTCTGTGGTGGTTCCATCACAATCCACCAGACACCAGCTCCCGGCCTCGTCACAAGGTACTCAGACACGCTCCACGACTCCTCACTCTGATCCTCTGCCATCGATAGCCTTCCCGTCCGCGCACAAGTTGGGCCATTTTTCTTCTGGCCTTCGTGATGTTTGACAGTGAGCACGGACAGCAGAGGCGAGGCTGACAGCTCAGTAGTCGCTCACAAAGTTTCGCTACACACTCACTGTTCTGAAGGATTTTCTGACGTTCATGGTTTGTTCCCCGGTGCAAGAGTGACCGCTCGATGGCCACCTTCGTTACCATGTGACTGACAGCCAACGTTCAGAGTACCACCAGAGTGTGTTTATAATGTGGTGAGGTAGGGATGCGTGTGGGAGGGGCGCACTATGTAGAAGTGTGGTCCTAGCAAGCGTGGGTGTGTATGGTGGAGCGGGAAGGAGCGGCTGGTGAGTGAGAGTGTGGGAGAGTGGGAGAGATGTTGATGGTGCGAGGGCCGGCGAGGCACTGGCGGGGTGAGCGAGGGCCAGGCTGGTGGGCGCTGCGGCAGGCCCGCCGTCAGGCAGGTTGTGTGCAGGCCCGCCGCCGCCGCGCTCAGGAAATGCGGAGAGTGTGTTCATATGTAGCCTCTCCTTCATCATAAAAGGGGAGTTTGGAGCCTGTGTGTGTGACTGCTAGAGGCGAGGCTGTGCTGATGGGAGGAATCATTGTGCAGAGGTTCCCCGTGATGTGTCGAGGTAGGGGCGTCCACGTCAGCTAGGAGAGTGTAGGGGCGCTCTGCTCGGCTATCACCACGGTCGATACATTTAACTAGTTTGCATTTTACGACGGAGTCCCGGCCTAATACGGAACGTTTCCAGCTGCTTCAGCGGCATGGTACAGCTGTAGCCAACGGTGGGCGAGTGAGAGAGAGGGTGAGGCAGCATTACGTGCCATGCAGGCAGGCTAGTAGCAGCAACAGCCATCAGAGGGCGAGGGTGACGGCGGCGCAGCGGTAGTAGCAGAAGCAGCACCAAGAAGAGGAGGAGGAGCAGCAGCAAATCGAGGCGAGAGTACAATAGCAGCAGTAATAGTAGCAGAGCGCAGTAGTAGTAGTAGTAGTAGCAAGAGCAGCAGCACGGGCCGGGCCTCATAAGGCAGAGAGGGAGGCGCCCAGTGCCGGCTCTTGTTACCGGCAGCAGCAGCAGCGGGCGCGCACCACCACCGCCGCCCCACGCCGCTGCCAAACTGCAACTCTCTTATTCTTAGAGTTAGCCCACCACTCTCCACCTCACTACCAACTTTTCCCAACATTATTATCCCCAGCGTGAGAACAACATCCAAGTTTGTGAGGTTTGTGTATGAGAGAGTAGTGAGCGTGTGGGTGTGAGTGTGTGAGGGGAGGGATGGGAGCCGTGTAGGTAGTCTGCACCAGCAGGCCCCACGCTGCTGCTGCTGCTGCTCCCACCACTCACACCACCGGCTAAATATGGGCGGTATAGTCAGGTGCCACCAGACCCCTGACCACCAGCCATTTACCTCATGACCAACACCACCACCACCACCACCACCATCCTGACCACCAGATATTACCACCACTTCTGACAACCAGGCCTCACCTCGTGTACACCACCACCAGTAGACCCCCTGACCTTCAGCCATTACCTAATCACCACCGCCACCATTACGACTCCTACAATTAGACTCCTGACCACCATGTTGTGCCTCATGACCAGCAGGACCACCAGACCGCCTGACCACCAGGGCATTGCTTCATGACCACCACCACTGCCGGACGCTACACCACCAAGCATTACTTCATGACCATCGCCACAGACAGCCTTGTAATCATGAGGCAGTGCCTCATGACCACCAAGACTTTTGGCACTGTCTCATAACCATTTGCTATAGCTTCATGAAACCGTTTACCGTCTCATGATCGCCAGGCACTACCTCATGACCATAACCAAACCCCTCATGACTAGACATTGCCTCATGACCACCGTCACCACTACCACCTTTTGACTAGTAGGAAGTGCTTCTTGGTTACCGCCTCCACATGACCATGAGGCATTGCCTCTCGATCACTCATGACCACCGTCAAGACCCTGGGCCAGTAGGCAACGCCTCATGCCCACCAAAGCACTTCCTCATGATCACCAAGCACTATCACATGACCCATATCAAATCCTTGACCATCAGGCATTGCCTCATGACTACCACCAGACATCTGAACATCAGGATTCGCCTCATTACCACCACTAGTTCCTCATGATCACCACCAGACTAATGTCTTCCTGTTACTGCCTCATGACCACCATCAGAATCCTGATTTTCAGGCATTGTCTCATGGCCATCATCACCACCACAACCTTCATCAGCCATATAACCTCATGATCTTCACCACAGCCATCATCAACCTTAGCCTCATGATCATCACCACAGCCATCATCAACCATAGCCTCATGATCATCACCACAGCCATCACTGGCCATAACCTCATGACCACTCCAGCGGCCATGAGACACCTTTCTGTCTACCATATTCTCATGACCGCTGCCTCCAGCTCACTGCCACGCAATGCCTGATACTTACACCCCCCCCCCCTCCCCTTTAACCATTTACTCATGACCACCTTCAGACCGCTTGACTATGAGGCACTGCCTCATGACCAGGCACTAAATCATGATAGCCACCAGACCGCCTGACCAGGCATTACCTCATGACCACCACTACTGTCTCATGACCACCAGTAATACTTCATGACCACCACTAGACTTCTGACCTTCAGGCGCGGCCACATGACCTTCTCTACTCCCTAATGACCACCAACAGAGCCATGACCATCAAGCATTGCCTCATGACCACCATTAAACCCCAGAACTTTCAGACAGACACTGCCTCATGACCGCCATTAATCCCTGAACCATCATGCACCGCCTCATGACCACCATGCTTCTCCTCCTGATGAGCATCGAACACCAGACCATCAGGCACTGCCTCACGACAACCTTCACTTTCTCGAGAACGTAATGCCTCATGACCACGTTCCACGCCATGACCTCGTGATACCTCATAGACATATAACCACTACTCCCTCATGACGACTGTGACGCCCCCGGACATCTAGCGACCAAAGACGACCACATTTTAAGCTACTGTGCACGATTTTCCCCTCACCCCTTATGACCTGGACATCACTCATGCACACAATTTCTCGCCCGAACGAAAATGGAAAAGAATATAGTAGAGAGAATAGATATGGAAGAGGGTGAAAAAGTGATAGATATAGGTGTCTTTGCACCGCATGGCATAACGACCACCTGGACAGTCGACTCTCATGACCGTCACATGGGGATTTATAACCACGACATAGACGACATCTCATGACCACGATGTTGTCGGATCATCCCATGACCACCACATGGACAGCCTATGTTTTGGCTACCACATGGACGACTGCATCATGACCAGCCAGCATATGAGGACGACCATAACACTCCTTCCACATAGACGATTGTCAGTAACTAAGGATACCATCTCCTCCACGCCCTTAAGTATGGGGATGGTATCCCTAAAGTACCCTTTACAATCCATGTTTTTTCCGGTAATGATTCGAGCGAATCCTCTGTGCCAAAAATTTCGCACAGGAAAGACCCTCCTTTTTTTCCTTTTTTTTCCACAGAAAACGAATATTCAGAGAAGCCTTGTGCCAAAATGTTACCTCTTTACTGGGGTTGGAGGTGTCCAGCCTGCCCAAGGCACCCCTCACCACCTAGTTTTTAGGTTGAATTGAACGAGATGTTGTTCACGTTTGTCGTGGACTGACTTCTTCTGCAGCGAGAGAGGGAGTCATACATCAGACTTCCGTTTACCTCGACGCCCTCCGGCCGGCTGGCTGCGGCGGATGTACACACACACACACACACACACACACACACACACACACACACACACACACACACACACACACACACACGGAAGCGTACAGGAGCAAGCACTTCCTTCACAGGGTACACGCCATCGTAGGAGGACGTGTCGTTCATGGCCGAGGCGGCGTTCGGACACGACACAGACGACTGGACGACTTGGACGACCGACTCGTGATTCATCGCGTGGACGACCACCCTGTCACAGCTGCCTGGACGACTCCCCGAACACCATGTGTACAACTGGGTCGTTAACACCACATCCACGACTTCCTCTTGACCACCTTGTGTTCGAGTACCTCATGAATACCACATGGACCGTTACCTCACGATCACCACATGGGCGACCACCTACCTCATGACCACCACATGCACGACTGCCTTATGCCCACTGTAGGTACGACTGTCTCATGAACACCAAATGAATGGCTGCCTCATGACCGTCATGCGGACGACTGCATCATGAGGGAAGAGCGGCTTGTTTTTCCTCCAGATGTATTCATGAGCAGCGTCCTCGAGGGAACACCCTCCCGCTGTTACCGTCTTGGTCGTGGCGGCAACTCTGTGGTACCACCGCACTCAGCCAAATGCCGCAAGGCGGTAACTCCCGCACCTTCCCGAGTCGTCACCACCGCCGCCGCCTCCGCAAGATAATCTTGTTATCGTAAACTCATTCAGCCTCGACCCATTTTATCTGCGGCATCTATAATTGGCGCGGGAAGCCACGGCAGCTGCGGTAACCTACTGCCTCGCGTAACTCCTGTAGGGAGTCAAGTTCAGTCGTGGAGGAGACTGTACCATCAGGAGGTGCCTGCTCCTCCACCCCTTGCGGCTAGTTGATGGGACTAGAGGGTTGTGTATGGAGCAACCACAGGGAGGGTGAGGTTATGTTAGGTGACAGTGGACGCATCTGTGTTGTGATGGATGGTCGCAGTGGGCGGTTGTGGTCATACCTGACCCTGTTTTCGTGCTGCTTTTTTGTGATGTGTGGCTGTGGACGTGGTTGATCGTGCATGGTTGTGAACCAAGTGAGTTGTGATAGATGGGCAATACTAGGCAGGTTCTGGTGCTCGTAACCAGTTCTCGCACAACCCTGCTCCGGCAGGTGGTGGTCTGCACCCATCCGCCAACCTCCCTCCCCGTCACTGAGAGTATACCATCCAAGTGCAATCCATTGTACAGTTAACTGTATTCCCTGTCGTATGTGCATCATCCTTAGCTGTACCGTAGCCTTCCCCTTCACCACCACTGTCGCAGTTCCATCCATGTGCAATCCTCCGTACCGCTCACTATTCCTCCTCCCCCTCACCATCGTTGCACCGTCCTCGTACTATCCACAGTACCGTCAACTGATGTCTAGTGTATCACCTGACTCACCTGTTGATATCGTCTGTCGCTCTACAGAAGCCATTTGGTATCTTCAGTTATCTACTGGAACCTTTCTTTGTAACGCTTTAAGCACACGATATCATCCGACATTCTGCCACCTCATGTGATATCTTCTTTTACACTATATTTTTTTCTGATCTCTTCTGTAACCTTTAATCGTGTACATGATAACTTCCTGCACCCACCTAGGTGTGTGTATTGTAATCTGTGTCAGATGACTTTGACCTTATGTATTTCTCTGACGCTTTGGCGTATCATGTTGTAGCATTTTGCAACTCTTCAGCAACTGCCGTGCCTATGGAGTCAGTTTTAACACTGTTCCATCCAGCTGGGTGCCGTCACTCTCGTGCCTGGAGGGGCGGTGTAGATCACTGGCATGCAGTTGGGGCTAGGATGGTCACTCACCCTGGTCACTCGCCTCAAGATTAAGGCGATGTATTGATGAACTCTTGAACTCAATGTCTACGTGTAATGCGCCGGGTTCAACCGCCTTAGAGCGCGACGGTACGACGTTTGAGTGTTACGGTCAAACCTTTGTCCTACTAACCTTTTTCGGGTCATGTTATAGGCCAGTTCATCATACTTAGAGTAAGGTCGTCCCTTCGTGCACAAGGGTCTCATTAATTTCCAAAGGTCATAAACATCGTGCTCAAGGGTCTTTCTTCTTTTGTGCCCAAGGATCCCACGGTCTTGTTCAGGGGACGGACCGTCGTGTTACAGGGTCGCAAAACCGTCATAATTAAGTGTCGTACGTACAGTTCATTATTTTACGTCCCTCTACCTGGTCGGCCATGTTCACCACCCAAAGAAAATATTGTTGTCCTTAGATTAAATCTGAATACGAATGTGTGTGTGTGTGTGTGTGTGTGTGTGTGTGTGTGTGTGTGTGTGTGTGTGTGTTTCGGTAATCGATGGTCTTTTCGATTTTTCGCATTTTATTTTGCCATTTACCACGTGAAAAGAAAATTTTAGCCTCTGAAACGACCGTACATTCATTCCGACAATGAGTTATCTTTCAGCATATAGCCCCAGAGGCGGCAGTTGGCTAATAAAAGGAACAGTCGCTCCATCGTCGATTCTGATGCCAGAAGTCGAAAGATTACTCATTGTTGAAGTAAAAGTACTGTCGTTTCTGAGGCAGAATTTCCATTTCACGTTGGAAATGCTTAAATCAAATGCGAAAGATCGAAGAGACCATAGATTACCGAAGTAGGTCGAGAAAGCGTCATTTCTAATCGACAAAAAGGTGAACATTACTGAGATAGAGTTCTTCTCTCCTGGGTCCCTATCATTTGTACTCTGTATACACCATCAGGAAGACTTTTAAATCTTTGTAAGCTGGTGGCCTTTTCGGTCTCCTCGCTCGGACCATTCTGAGGAAGATCTTACACTAAACCAGTATTTCTTTGCAGCCTACACGTACCACCTTTGCCTCAGCTTCTGATCATGTCCTGTGGTAGCTCTTGTACTTTACCTTGTGAAGAACTGTTTCCGGTCAACCTCATCTGATTTAGGAATATATAAACAGTTACCAGGTCATCCCTGTCGCTTCTCTCGTCTGTGTTAGACAGCTGTGCAACTCTCAGCCTTTCATTATAGTTCATTTCCTTTAGTTCAGGCACTATCTTGGTTGCTCCTCTTTCGACCGTCTCAGTCATATCTTTGTACATCTTCAGGTGTGGTGACCAGACTCAAGAGGCGTAGTCCAGCTTCGGTCTGTGTTGTGAATGGCTTCCCAAACATTTATTTATCCATATATTTAAATGCGATTCTAATATTTGTCAGCCAACAGTTTACTTCTCTCAAGTTCCTACGGAATTGTAGCTCTCCTATCCTCAGTACTCTGCCTCTGCCTGTATTAAATCTCATAATTCACTTATCCGGCCAACTTTGGATTTGGCCAGGCCCCCTTGGAAGCCGACGCAATCATTGACACATCATGATTCTCTCATGACCCCTGACATCTTCGTCAAACATGTTTAGGTACGAGTTTAGTCGTCACGCTAGTCATTACCACACACCGAGAATAAAGGTGGGCTCAACGTCAAGCCTTGCGGCACGCCACTACCTCAGCCCGCTTCGAGAATGTGCCTTTAACATGCGTCTTTTGCTTCTTTCCTTCCAATGATGTAATCTTTTATCCAGTGAGGGAGTTTGCTCCTTATTCCTGCCTGTGGCTCTAGCTTTTTAACAGTCCTTCTATAGGGCTACAATACTGTAGGAGTCTTGGGACACGCATGATAGCAGCCCATCTCTTTGATATAAGACGGAGCTCAGCCTGTAAAGAAGTTTTGAGGGTTTGTTACGCAAGACCTGCTTTCCCTGAAATCGAGTTGTGCTCTGGTTAAGTAGTTTCTCTTTTGCAGGTGGTCGTTCACATGTTCTCTGAAGACGTCTTTTCCAGTGTGTTATAATCCAAACTCGTCAGCGAGACCGCCATGTAATTCAGCAGATTTCCCAATCTCCTTTCGTAGACGTAGACTCGACATTTGCCCTTTTCCACATATTTAGAACCACCCTTTCCTGTTGAACAGCTTTGTAAGAGGCCAAGCAGTGCTTCTGTAAATTCCTTCGTGACATCTGGAGAGACTTCATCAGGTCTATGAGTCTTTATGGGTGAAGTTGTTTTAATTGCTTGATTATATGATTTTTCTTAATCTCTACACTTTCCTAGACCTTCCCCCACTCACCTTCCTAACAGTGGGTGTAGTGTTATCCCCTATTGAGAAGAAGCATTTAGATTTATCATTCAGATCCTCACGTATCTCTTTTCCTTCAGGAGTTCTTCCCTCCGAGGACCTTAGCATGATCAGGTGCTCTTTGCGATTATATGCCTCCTCTTGGTTTATTCTTTGATATCTTCATATCAAGTAGTGGTACTCAAGCATGACATGATCATGTACGTAATTCCCCATTTTAAGTACTTATTCGTATGAGACGGAGAGAGAGTTCCACTCTCGTGGGGGTCCCACCTCTCAAACTTTCTGTGCTGTCCTATTTTTTTTCTTTTTTACTTTTTGCTATCCGCGTTCACAGATTTTGTGTTTCACTCTGTTTATTCCATTCATCCACAACTCGTACATTGTAAAAGTACCTCTTTTATTTCTTTTTAACGAGTTTCCTGTTTTATTTTCTGGTCTGTGGCTGTTCTGTCCTTGCATCTGTCTAAGAGCCATTCACTTCTGACTTCATGAAAGTGGTTTAAAAACTTAAAAGGTTGTTCTCAAGTAATCCATTACTGTTTTTCTGTACCATGGTGTATAAAGTTATGGCCTCTAACCTTTCGCTGTAACTCGGCTTTCTTAAATTCTGGTCCCTTATTTATTGTCCTCTCCTTAACCTTATTTATGATACCTCTTTATTCTTCTTTAAGATCGGTGACCAGGCTGGGGAAACACATTGTAGTTTTGGCTTGATGTAGGGTGTGAACAGCTTACTCGAATGTTGTTCTAATATATGCCAGACGACAGCTGGTCTCCTCTTCTGTTTTCCCAGTGTGGGAGTCTGGCAACAGGTTAGGGAAGATGTCGACTCCCATGTCCTTTTCACGCGCAGATTCTATTTCTTTTTTCCGCCCAGCTTGAAGATTGGAGATATTCGTATCCAGTCCTTCTTTCTCTGCGTCTGATCCTCATTACTCTGCATTCGCTTGGGGTTGAATTTCATCAACCACGTATCAGATCAATCAGCTTTGGACTTTGTCTCGGTCCGCTTGTGAGTTGATTCAATCGTTCTCACTCTTTACTTTGCCTCACGACCTTGGCATCGTACCCTAACATACTCTGGTACGAGTTCAGTCCTGAAAAGGCGTTTGTGTTCGTAATTACCTGTCTGTTGTGTACATGGAGGGGATTGTACATTCGTGGGGCCCTACCTCTTTAACATTCTCTTCTGCCATGATACGAGTTAAACTACTGTATGCTGTTCGCAGTTGCTGTTTTCTCATTCATTTGTTCCCTTCATCCACCACTTTTACTTTGTATGACTCCAACTTTACATCATTTATATTTACTTATTTATTTATTTATTTCATATTATGTCCTCCGGTTGTTGTGTCCCTACATCTCATGAGGAGGTGTCTTCGTCATCAGTGTGTCTTAAAAACTTAAAAGGTTGTGAAATTAGAGGTTGTGATCAGGTCACCCCTTGCTCTTTTCTCTTCCATGTTGGGCAAATTTAGAGAGTGAAGCCTCTCAATTCTGGTGCCATTTTTGTTGCCTCGTCTGGACCGTCTTTATACGCGTCGACCAAACCTGAGCAGCATATTATAATTTTGGCCTCATGGAGGACGTGCGTGTGTGTGTGTGTGTGTGTGTGTGTGTGTGTGTGTGTTGTCATAACCAATGATGTTGTAGGGCACCAGAGAGTTGTGTCTGTCGTCCACACTGCTACAGAGTCACCACCACCCTCGTCCCTATAAATATTTGGTGGTCTCGGCCCATCCTCGCCTCTCACCGCCCGCTCCTTCATTTTGTGTTGGGCTACGCTACTCCGTGTGTGTGTGTGGGTGTGTGTGTGTGTGTTTATTGGTCGTTTCACGAGTGTACTGACCGTATTTGCCGACCATATCTTAGTTGCGATCTCAACTGGGACAGCCTCTGTTCATGTGTGTGTGAGTGTGTGTATGTGTGTGTGTGCGAGAATTTATGCGAGTAAGGAATAGATGGATGAATGAATACAGAGAGAGAGAGAGAGAGAGAGAGAGAGTATTTACCGGATGGTTGCCATATATCTCTCTACACAGCAATACTTGTGGCAAATGCTTCAAGCATTTGAGTTTAATCTTGTGGACTGCACATGGGAGTGCCAGCATCTCATTTGAGAAGCAGATGAATGGCGCGGTAACACCTCGCACACTGTTTCCTGGGAACACAATTTTGGAGCTTCGAAGTATTCTCGTTTTCTTTCATGCGCTCGAGGACAGCCTTGAATATAAGTTATCTTCCTAAGTATATCCAGTAGTTTGAAGACGAGTGTGTGTGTGTTTGTGTGTAAGGATGTGACGTCATATACGGGAGGCCATTGTGGTGCTGAGGTTGTATGTAGCGCCGCCTGAAACAAGGAAGTCTTCATACAAAGATACATGGGAGTTTGAAAGTAAACAAACACGTTTTCTGTGAATTTCACTTCCGCATTTTTTTTTCCTACGGGATCTTTATTCATTGTGTATATAATAGAAATTATTGGGATAGCACACTTTTAGCTTGTGATGACTGCCGTATATACTTACACTGTGTAGTACTTTTCATGTTTATAGATAGATGATGATCGTGATTATAATTCACGGTCGTATGTATAGTGGCGTCCTTATTAATAAGCAAAGAAATTGGTACCCGTACCCTATATTCGAACTCCTCTCACGTTACATCATCACCACGATCACTTATTACAAGTACACTCGCAACACCTGTAACCATACTGCACTCGTTCTCAGTTCCCCGCCACCCTCACCCAACACCCAGACCACACTCGCTATTCTCTCTCTCTCTCTCTCTCTCTCTCTCTCTCTCTCTCTCTCTCTCTCTCTCTCTCTCTCTCTCGCAACACCGCACACGTCCACTCTCCCGCTAGATATTTTATTTCCACGTCCAGTTTACTCTCCCATCCCATGTGCCCCCACTCTTAACATCCGGGCAACCCCTAGACTGCTTGCACTGTTGCCACCAAACACCTCGCATCATTCCAGACAGTCCTCACCCCTGGCCTCAGACAAGCCTGGACGGAGCAGAGAGCCTGGTTCCGTGGAGGTGAGGTGTTGTAGTGGCACGACCCGTATGGCTACGTGGTTGTAGAGTGGCTGATCCGACCCACCACCATGGCCCTCACCAAATATAGGAGGTGCCAGCCAGCAGCCAGCACCTCCCGCCACCTGGCACCTTGTGAGGCATCCCCATCCCAGTGTCTTCTCTCCTCACCTTACCTCGCCGTCTTCACTAACTGTTGCAGCATCTTTACCCACGGGGCTCCAGTGTCACACCGCCACGCGCTTTCGTTTCATGGAGGCCGGATCAGACCCGAGACCTGTGGCGTGTACCGGTATGGCACTCTGCGGAAGGTGGTAATACCTTGGGAGAAGAAGCTCCTAGTGTGTCTCATATCCTCAGGTCGACCATTGCCTGCCTATACCACCCGAGTCACTGCAGACACCTTCTATCCCCCCCAAGCCAGCCCCCGCTCCCTCATCCCTCCTCCACTGTTGTTAACCTTTCTACATCATGTTGTACCACGTCAATTTTTTTTTCCTTCGCTTCTCTGTTTATCCTCAGCTGTGAAACATATTTACAGTTACCTCAGTAACATCACTAGTAGGGTTGTTTATACTGCCTTACGAGTTCACTTTATTACGGATGATAGTTCGTTAGGAATCGTTAATTAGGGAAGGAGTGGGGGGGGGGGATCGTATTATGTTTTTGTTTTCTTTAAAAGCAGAGTGAGCTGCCATTGCCATAGACTGAGAGTGAGCCTCTCCCACACTGTCTTTCCTACTGTCGTACTTTTTTCCTCACCGCCATCTTACCATCTGCCCCAGCCACATCTGGTGTAGATTCTGCTGCTCAATCACTGTCACCACTGGTACAGCATGTCTACACTGCCACAGTCACCACTGGCATAGCCTTTACTTCTCCATCACAGTCACCACTAGTACAGCCTTGCCACTCAACCACAGACACCATTGGGATAGCTTTTCAACTCCACCACATTCACTGTTGGTATACCCTTTCAACTCCACCACAGCCGCCACTGGTACAGCCTTACTGCTCCACCACAACCACCATTGGTACACACTTGCCACTCGATCACAGTCACCACTGTTACAGCCTTGCTACTCCACCAGTCACCACTAGTACAGTCACCACTAGAACAGCCTTGCTACTCCACCACAGTCACCACTTGCCACTCCACCACAGTCACCACTTGCTACTCCACCACAGTCACCACTTGCCACTCCACCACAGTCACCACTTGCTACTCCACCACAGTCACCACTGGTATAGCCTTGCTACTGCACCACAGCCACAGTCATTTTCAGAACATTAAAATCACACCAGGATATAGTGTCCGCCATATCCACAGTGGTCTTCCTCCCCCGGC
>JAUTXX010127017.1:0-15844 GCA_032273605.1 Panulirus laevicauda
GCATCAGCCCATAATACTTTAAACTTTTCTTTTCTTTTTTTTCTTCCTACCAAATGGAAAATTCAGGGATTTGTCTTGATAAAAGATAATGAATAGTAAAAAAGGACTAATTTCCATTTTCATTTTTTACTGGTGAATTCACACTATCCAGGAATGCAGCTGAAAATCAATTCCATAGCCCAAAGATTAATCCTCTCTGGTATATCTATTTCTTCTTGTTTTGTCAGTGACCATACCACACAGTAGCATTCAACTCTTCTTCACATGTGCACAATAATTTTGCATATACTTATACTACTGTATATTCCTGATGTAAAAGAATATATCATATTCTATCTACAAACTAATCCACACTAACAGCTATGTCTTAAATGTGTATTCACTGAAATATTCCTCTACCATACGTTTTGTCTTTGCCTTATCTGATACACAACTAGAACACATACCCTAAATTATTAATCCAATGTCCCACTTTCTAAATGCCCAATCCACCTCTATACCCTTCATTCACTTTGTCTACCTTTTCCTTCACAGTGTCACACATTAGATTTTCTGTCCTGCTTTATCTACAATGAAAAGACATCTGCATCAGAAGGAATACATTATAGCTGCCTCAACTCATTTTTCCCATGCATATGTTAGAGTAGGTTTTGTCGTTCCTCTCAGAAACCTAAAACTCCAAGTTCAGCCCCTTAGCTCCTCTAGATGGGTATTCATGCGAGCCAGGAAACTCCTCTAAATGGATACTTACACACTGAATTTCACACCTCTATTTCAGGGCTGCCTAATAAGCCTGGTTGAATTGCTGAGGTAGCAGTGGGTGATAATGTCCCCCTACAGTAATTAATTCTTCAGTCATACAAGTGATGGCACATTCTCATACGTTGTCTTGGAAGAAAGCTAAGTGGTTTGTAGCAAGATTTTGCTTGATTTATGAATCCCATAAAAGGGGTCATGGAGTTGTACTACAGTCATTCACACCTGTTTGCTATTCCCAGCCTCACCAATATCTGCATATCCGAAAACCATAAATTTTCATTCCTTTTAAAGATTTTTCACTTCTGAAGCATAGCGACAATAAATCCTTGTTTCATTCCAGACAACCTTAGACCAATCACTAAATCAATAATCATTATAAGAGTTACAGTAAGTCAATAAGTGCAAAAAGAAAATTCTTTTAATCTCTCCTCAATTAACACTCTCAAGGTAAATATCTCATCCATATACCAAAATCTTTCCACAAATCTTTCTCTAGTTCCTCTCACTGCATTGCATGTGGTTTTCTTTATCCTCTGTCATCATCATCATCCTGGCATACCCTTTATTCCCTAAACTCCTTAAACTTTATACTGAGAGATTATGGTGTATAATTTTTGCAATACACAAAATTCTGTATATAAAAACTAGCCATCTCATTTTAGCGGCAGTCTGCAAAACAATCTGCCAAGTGGCTACTTCTTCCAAAGTTTGAAGCATACAGACAGATATAATAATCAACCAGTACCCTGAAAAGCAAAACCTATCTTAGAAACATTTGCACGAATATGGATGAAATACCTTTCTGTACAGAAATATCAATAATTTTCTTTACCTCTTATCTACTTATTGTAACAAATACATCTTTAACAATACATTATGGTAAAACAGATGTATGGCTCTCTCATATAATATTTGAAGATCATATGACACAAAAATCAGATCAAGAACACAGGTAGGAGAGAAAGCATCAAACTTTCATCTCTCTATCTTAAAATCATTCAATGGATGAGTGCAATCTGGAAAATAGAGACATTTTCATTTCAAACCAAAATTATAAACCAATAAACCAAGCAAAAGTATAAGCTATCACAGATAATTTATAGTAAATTTTTCATTAGATACCAGTTAATCTACAAAAAACCAGGTCACTAAATAATAGAAGTGCATGGAACCAAAGTATCCATAATAAAATAAATTATGAGATAATGAAAACAAGATTAAACTCTTTATGGCACAACAGTTTCAAACATTCCCCAAACTCATTATAATAGACACAAGACTAAGCTCATATAAGACAGTAATCATGTGTTCTGTAAGAAATCTAAATCATTCATTCAGACTTTATAGGAATCCATAGGAAATTCTTTCCATCGATCCCTTTATGGTTTAATCAATATCTCACATATCTCTACTTCCTCAAAAATTCATAAATACTTTCCCTTGTCTCTGCTTTTTGTCTTTCATTAATCTCTCTATATTTCAAGTAAGATCTGGCCTCAATACAGACTTTTGTCTGTGACAGGAGCCTCCAATGTAAAAAGAAAAAGTTATCCATATTGATCAAACTGAGAATTTCTTCATGAGAGTGGTACTTACATGCCACATCACTTCAAAAGTATCATGTATCCTTTTCCCCACCGTCACAGAAGGGTGGACTTCAGAAGTTTCCCTAAACACTTCAGATACTAACTACCTTCACAATATCAAATGTAAAAGGCCAAACAGAAATGCTCAAAACACTTGCTAAAAATTCTTGCTAATCGGAGTATGAGAAACTACTTTGAGCTTGATACTTTTCACTTTTCTCCAGCATTTCTAAACTTTCAGGAAAAGTCTTACAAACATTTCTCTTTTTTGATATCTCACTTGCTAAAAAGGCAGCTCCCTTGATGTATTCTAAAAAAAAACAATCTACATCTGCAGCTGCCATCTCTAGCAAAGTATTCAGTATCACATACAAAAGATATATGCCCAACAGGTCTGTCTATCAGAATAACGGAATTTCACAATCACCAAGAGAAGTCCAATATCCTGCCTCATCATTTTTATTAACAGGCACCTTATTATCATAAACATAAGACTTTAACTGGTTTGTCTGTTGAGGAACTCCCTGACAGATGCAGATACATGTCTAGACCAAGTTCTGCCTCCTGAGATGTGCACTGATATATTGGCTTGAAATATCTAAACATTTCTCTGGATCACATAATGTTCAAAACTCAGTTGCTATATACACAGCAATTCAACCACAGACAATATTCAAATTTCAGTTGCTCTATACATAGTAACTTAGCCAAACATAACATGCATATCTAACTTTAAATATGCCCTCTAAATGATCCAAATACATGAGAAAAATGCTTGTCCATTATTATGAATACATAGCGCAATTTGAGTGTGTCCAGTTCAGCTCCTATTTGGCTGAACAGCAAGGATTTCTGGTGGATACCTTGTCCTTCACTATCATATAATTCAGTAATTCATTTACAACCACTTATACCCTACAATCACTTAAAACCACCCATACCCTAGAATTAAGGTGGGGTTATCCAGCAGAAGCTTCACTTTGCATTCACCCTTAACCCCTCCAGGTAAGTGACCTCTCCCTACCTTTACCAAACACTTTATTTCATTTAATGAAAAACAACCTCATTCTTACAGAATGATAGATATCTATGATAAGATGAAGAAAAAATTTAAAACAAAATTTTGCTCAAAAAATCAATATAAAACCTGTAGCTACATCAGTATCAAAGATAACGGTAGACAGCAGACAGTGAACAGTTCTTTGAAAGATGTATATCTAAATTAAGAAGACAACATGAAATCAAGCACGAAATTTGCTAAAAAGGGTGTGAGGAAGTATTTCTATTGTACAAGAGCAGTGGATGAAGTGACTACAGTGACTAATAACATGGTTAAAAGAGACAGCATACAGAAATTTAAGAACTTATATGACAGAGAATGTTCAAAAGGTGGGGCCTCATGAGGGTAAAACTCCCTCCCATAAAGTAAATTTGCAATTACAAGTGTTGCTGCCATGGATATATCATACTATTTTAAGCTTATACATTAATAAAATGATTACTGGTTTGCTTTTATTCTTATAAAATCAATACTTTATCAGTACCACCTATACAAATATTTCATTTATATAAGCAAAATTAGAGGAATATTTAAGAATCATGGCTGCATTTTAACATACCGTATAATAATGCTCTCTCTCTCTCTCATGGTTGCTAGGTAACTGAGGGTGTTATGTATAGCGAAGGTATTTGGTACCCAATGCACCCCCATCTACACACCTACTCAGATATTAGCCTTAGAAATGTTACAAGAAATCTTAGTCCATATGAATGTGACTGGGGAGGTTGCCTTCGCATATATACACAAACACAGGGGAATTTAAGGGTTTAGGTCACCCAACACCTCTGACCTTTCAACAATAAGAGGGACAAGAATCCTACCAGAAACATTTCCAAAGGAGACTTGCATTTCTCAAATAAGCTATCTTGTGCTTCAACTACAGGGTATGATCAACATTACAACAAAATATTAAGAGGATGTGGCTGTTAAATTACTAAGTAAGACACAGCAGACGAATTACATTAGTAACAGCTGATGTCATGTAAAAGAAATGAAAAAGTCTCATGCATAAAAGAAAAGAAAAAGTCTCATGTATAAAGGAAATAAAAAAGTCTCATGTAAGTATTTCATAAGTCTCTGAAAATGAGTGGCACTTTGGTAAACACTGAGAAAAATCAGTGGCAAATGCATTTCCATTTTTTCATACATATTCACCATTTCCTGCATCAGTGAGGTAGCGTCAAGAACAGATAACTGTGCCTTAGAGGGGAAAATCCCTTCTTGGCCCCCTTTCTCTTTTCCTTCTTATGGAAAAGTAAAACCAAAGGGGAGGATTTCCAGCCCCCTGCTCCTATCCCTTTAAGTTACCTTCTACAACACACAGGGAATACATGGGAAGTAGTCTTTCTCCCCTATCTCCAGGTATCTCTGCATTCTGCCAGTCTTCCAGCAATTCAACTTGGGTCATATTACCCATCAACAACACTGTCATCCCCTTCTTTGGGAAACTGAACTGCAATTCCTGTCGCTTTCCTACATTTCATTTTGTGCACATTTTTCACTACCTCCTCTTTTTCCATCATTCCATTCGGAATGACTCTTTCACTCCACATACCACCTCATCCCAAACATACCATATCAAATACTCTTTACAAGTATTCACTCCATCACTGTTTCATTTCTTCTTTCCCTGTGACCAGTTCCATTCTGTTCTCTCAAAATCATTTCAATTTTGTACACATCCAACCTTCTATATGTCATACATTTCACCGACAGATCTAAGCAATGCTTCCCAAAATACCTGGCACTAGTCTTCCACTACCCTAACATCATTTGCTCTCATTCTACACCATTTTCCACTCAACCTCTCTAGGTATCTCTGTATCCTGGGCACTTCTACAATGTCACTTACCTTCAACACTTCTTCCACAGGTATTTTATCACTTTCACCACTTTTCACACTCATCTCCACCAAGAAAAAATCAGTCATTCCACTTGCTGCCCCTCTCAGTACATTCACCTAAAACAACATATACCTTGCATGCCTGTCAAGTACCACATATTACACTGATATCCGTTGATCTCCAAGCCCACACACTCAAGTACAATTGTGTACACAACATTTATAAACCTGGTATTCCACATGGACATTCCTCTCTTAGCAACTAACCTGACAAGCTTCACCCCAATTTCATTTGCACCAAGAACACTATACCCCTGGGACTCTGAGGCTCATGGACCTTCAGTGAAAAAAAAAAAGGGGGAGGATTATTTGAACCTTCCAAAGATTCTTGACCAAGACTGCATTATACCTTCATCCAAACAAAAGCAAATGATTCACTTCAACAAAACTTATAGTATAAACCTAAACCATTACTAACTTTAGAGAGGAAAAGAAACTCCTGTCACAATTTTTATGAGGACCCGCTGTACTTGGCCAAAAACAGAGTGGTCATTACTGGTGAATGAAAGCAAGTAGTATTCTCAGCTAAATGTCAAGCTCAGAAATGTGAATTCATAACTCACAAGCCCTTTACAAAGAGCATCATAAGATATCAAAAATAAATTATATGGGATAATTTGCAGATTAGATTCACATGCCAAGGACTATACTTTAAATATCAATTTGGGGATAGGACTCTGGTGGGGACTAAGGTAGGAGATGATGAGGATGGGATATGAATTTGATGAGGACCATAGTTGGAAGTGATCAGGAGTCAGTTTCTTACCAAATTACTGAGGAACTAAAGAATGATAATGGGGAAGTAAGTCTTTTGCTAACCAAGTATCAACAAATCAACTAGCTTACAGCAGAAATGGAAAGAGAATGACTTGAAGTATTACTAAATGAGAAATTAAATAGTGCTGTGATCAAATCTCACTAACTTACAAAAGAAATGAGCAATATTGATCTGAGCAGAATTTTGTAGCCTCATGAGGAAAAGAACCAGAGAGAATAGTTAGAGAAAGATGACAGTACATCAAGCTCTTACTTAATTGCTGAAGAACTACAGCAGAGGTGACCAAACTTAAAATCTTACTTAAGAAAGAGTTTAAATGATCTATAGTAACAACCTTTCTCAGAACTATACTAAGGACTTAATGTATGACATTAAGAGGAAGATAAAGACTGTTGGTGCATGTTGCCTTGCAGTGATTATTTCTATATGACCCATGGTATTTCTGTAAGTACTGTTAAAGTAAGTGTTCCAATTATACTAAAGTAATAACTTCTGAGTGATAACAAATAATAATAATAACAAATCAGATTGCAGTAAAAGATAAAGTATAATGGAAAATTATGGAAACAACATAATGACAGAAAAAAAAAACATGGGTAATATCTTTCTACTCTAGAAAAACTGCTTTGAAACAGACATATCTTTGTCCACTTTTAGAGTCTGTCAGTGGTCAGACTGAACGTTTGTGCATACCTAATGCATCTTTTTGGAAACATACATTTTCTCAAAGAAAATTATAAAGTTAAAAGTTCCATCAACCAACATCAAACATGTTTCAAGTTTACTATGTCTGTACTACCCCTGATACAAACCACACAAGTTCACTATCACTTGAGCCTTGAAAGGAAAGAGGAAACCTTTCAGAAAGCAGATGTATCTATTTTGAAAAAGACAATGAAAAATCAAACTATATATTTTAAAATAACAGTGTAAACTAATGATCTGTCTGAAATGCAGGGGAGGTCATGATTCAAAATAAAATAATGCAAAGTTACCACATTATTTTGGAAGGGGCAGCATCACTAAGAAATGAAGGTCATGTTCATTTTTGTCTTTTGTATGTCTTTTCTAGGTACATCCTAATCATGATATAAACATACATTACTCTCTTTTTCCATGAAAATGTTACTTTCATAATACAATAGTTTTTAAAAGCAAAATCAAGCTTGAAAAGTACTCTCTTTTCAAAGATGAGATAAAAGACAATGAGATCAGATGTGAGATCAAATACTCTGAGTGTAACTGATTACAAGTAACAATTACTTTATCATATGTGATTGATAATTTTCACCAAATACAACTACAACCAAAAGAATTACTCAAAATACATACCAAATACAAGTAATCAACATCAACAAAGGCACCAAGCTAGAGAAAAGATCAGCAAAATACCTTCCTTCCTAACTGAAGATGACAATAAAAATCATTCTTATTTTGCATATTCATGAAATAAAATCCCAATACGATCTTTCCAAATTCATTTAATAACTCAAATTCATGATCATGACAACAGCTATATTCACTTTCCTTTATGGGCAAAAACGCCATGGAAAAGTACGAAAAAATTAAAAAAGACGTTTAATAATCCTTTACATTCAATTACTTTGCAAGACAGTACTGTGGTAGGGTAAAATCCAATCACCCTGTTACATGTGGTCTTATCTTTTCCTGCTACTCTTTGAATTCATATTTGCACTCTGGCATGCTAAAGAGTATTCAAATGCTGTCAGCAGCAATAACTGACCCACAGAAACAAAGAGTATTCAATTACTCTATGAAAGTCAAGGTAATGAGATGTCGCAGAACTGGTTTCCCTGAGAAGAAATGTAATATATCCTCAGAACTATATGCTGCTCACTAGATATGTAAAAAGAAGCAACAATGGATGATAGTATAAGCACAGTAAACAAGTAGGCATGTTGAAAGTTTACTTGTGAAACTTTTGACTTTTCTATTTTTTCTTATAAGTCTGTTTCCAAAAAGGTGGACTGAACAAACATACGTTTCCAGTTTGATTACAGATATGGGTCACTAATGGAAAAAAAAAAATACAAGATCTTCAGAAAAGACCTCAGAGGAGACAAAAAGAAAAAAGTATAATTCATGCCAAAATCTTGGACACAATTACAAAAAGGAAAAAGGAAAATTGGTTCAAAAGTCAAAGTCCAGTTTGACACCCAAGCAAAAAATATATAATAATAATAATAATAATAATAATAATAATAATAATGATAATGATAATAATAATAATACTAATAATAATAATAAGAATAATAATAACACTAATAATAATAATGAAACATAAAAGAGAAAGAAAGTTTACTCACTAAGAGGATCTAAAAGGTGCAGGTCAAGGGGGGGCTGGGGTCCCTCTCCATCATGCCCTCCCCTCCTGGGCCCCCCCTCTGGCCTCCTCATGGCTATCTCCCTCTCAATCTCCGTAATCTGCTTCTTCATGAGTTTGAGTGTTGAAGACGAAGGAGACTGAGCATTAGTATGAGGGGAATTCCGTGAGTGGATTTTAGTATGGGGGGAACTGGCAGCATTGGGAAGGGGGGAGTTATGAGAGTTGAGCGTTGGGAGGGGGTTCAGGGGTGGCAGCTCACCCCTGCACAATTGCTCATCCAAGGAGCGTACAACAGGACGCTGCTGTAGTTGCTGTTGTTGTAATAACTCTTCCTGCAGCTGTTCCTGTTCATGTTCATACAAAGATTCTTTACTCTCTTCTTCTTCTGGCACTTCCATCCCACTCTCATCACCTATAAAACACAGTGCAGTTATTATTCCTATGATGTAGATGTTATGTGCCAATATGAATAACTTGTAAATATACAGGGAAGTTATATTCAAATGGTTAACTTGATATTCATTTCACAAGTAACTGAAAAGGTTGTTCCTCCTTTGTTGGAATGCATTAATTTCCCTGCCTTTGATATTGCTACCCTGTCACTCAGGTTAAAAAGTTATCATTCACTCTGCAAGTCATATCACCAAAATCTTATATCCTAAATCATAAATCAAATGCCAAACAGAAATGAAAATTAAATGTCCCTTAAAACCATTAAGACTGACCTGAGGAAAGACCATCCTCAAGTACCGGCATTGCTGAGCATATGCCTCGAGAGGATGAGTGGATGGACCCTTCCGGGTCCATACCAGAGTAGTCGCTCTCCACGTCACCAGAGTCACATGAGGTCGTTTCAGGTGATAAAGTGAAATTGCGTGAATGGCCCACCTGTCAAAGGTATTATTCTGAATACAAATGAGATGATACATGTCAAAATGTGATACCTATACATTATAACACACGAAATGATATTGATACAATAATTTTCTAGAAATTGATCAAATGAAATTGGTTAGAATTGAAAAAAGAGTTGAGAAGAATATCATAAAATCTGAACAATAAGATAGTAAAACAAAGTATTTTTACAGTATCAAATGTTTATGAGGAATGTCAACTAGCCTGATGGCAATAAATAGGAAGAATAACAGATCTGATTGAATACAGAATCTGGTAAATGGTTTCCAAATCTAATCAGATGTAAATATCAATAAAAAAAAGATACACAATGAATAGTTCTAATATGGCTTTTCAACGAAAAATTTTTGAAAAGTTGTAATCTAGCAATGCAAAATGTTCAAACTATCTTGACTAAAATAGATTCATATTTGAGAGGGCTGGAATATTCAACTTAATTATTCAACTTCATATGCTATAACAGGGGTTAGACAGGAAATAAAAGACAAGACAGCATCAGCCTGAGACTGGAATGAATTCAGTAAGATAGGATGTATTCAAGTGAGACAGGATAACAGATATACCCAAATTACCTCTGACTAGAAGGCTGAATTAATGCAGAATTACTATAGTATCAAAAATTCATTAGGTTAGGAGGCTGAATTATTCCTTGGACTGAAATGTTTCTATAAATAAACTGGAAAGGACAGATAACACAACAAGGTTTGACTAGCTGGGATTCTTGGGGTTAAAGGTATTTTGAATGATGAAGGTTTACAGATATATCTAGATTACATCTGACTAAGTAGTTGAAGGTCTTGAGATAAGTATAAAAGGACTGATACATATGAACTTATTAAAGTCAGGTATACTGCACCAAAATTACATTACAACACTTGACTATTCAAAAATACAGAAATTCAGGATGTTTAAAAAAAAAAATGCAGAAAATTCACAAAATATGGACAAGGGAGAGAATGTGAAGACAAATCAGGCATAGAAAATACTACTGGACATTTTACAGGACATTTGTTTATGTGAACAAGTAATGCAGAAGAGGACAAGCAATTCTAATTATGATAAACTCTATAAATCACAATTTCTTTTACTTTTCATGCTAATTACACCCATCAGCTTAGTTTACTTACAATAATGGGCAATAAGCATAAAACTTGATTACAGTATTCTTATATTCAGCAGAATTTCCAAAATATTTTGTAAGCATATGACCACCTACAATCAAAAAATCGATTGTTGTAATTTGTAATTTCATTCCTCAAAACTTTCCCAAATCAATGGTGCAATACCTGCAACTACTTTCATCCTTAGCCTCTCTTCAAACAACTTAAAAGCATTTAGTAACAATTCATCAATTCTTTCAGTAATTCACCATCTTCTGTTCCAATTTGAAAGCCATACTATATATCATCTTATCATAATATGTCCTTATTCCTACTGTCATTCAAATAATCACTCCTCAGTGTCATTCTTTTGTCAATACCAAAGAAAGATGTTACTCTGTCTATCTGTCTTTCTATAGCTCTGGCACCTGTTCCCAACACGAACTCCCTCAAAGGGGTCGCCATGGCAATAGAGTCTCCATAACTAGTGAACTCCAGTGCTGTTCCTTAGCCTTTTAGTGCTTAAACCTTAACAGGCCACTGGTGGAGGGCAACTCTAGCACAGTGTTTGCAAAGGCTCCTATCTAATGTTCCTACTGATCACTTATACCTAATGCTCCAGCCTAATGCCTCTAACTGCTAGTTTTACCTAAAGTTTCTACCTAATGCTCCTTCTCAATGTTTCTACCTACCACTTCTATTTACTGCTCATAGCATTTTGCCAAAATACAGAGGTAGCGCTAGTGCTCATCGCAGGAAAATCTAGAGTTATGATGAATGGGCTATGAGAGTTAAGTGCTGTTAAGCGTTACGTATGTATGTTTGTGGAGAGAATGCCAGTAGTTTACATGTGGGTGAGGCAGAAAGAAACAACAGCTACCGGAGTCAGAGGAGTGCAACTTGACCACCAATGAAGTGCTGACTCACTATGCAGCCATCACTAAACCTCCTGATACCAAAGCAGGTAATACTGGTAATATATCTCCCTGGTTGATGGCCACCTACCAACTACTAGCTAACTGATGTTAATGTATCTACAAATATAAATTCTCCTCCTTCTAGCATCAATTTATTGTGACATCTTCTAAGTCCTAAACCATTATTTTTTTGTCTAACCACTCAATTCTTTCTCAACCTCTTAATTCCAATTCTCTTTCTCAACATTTTAATTCCAATCCAAAAATGATTTCCCTTCATCAATTTGCACATTCAGCATAAATCTAAACTACAGTACTATAGTACATCTGAATTCCTGCTCTCACAACTTCATAAGACTACTTTTCTACTGTCTTTCCAGAATCTATGTTCTATCCTCATGCTTAATACCATTACAGTACTTCAGTTTTTAATTGTTGTGATAAGTTAACAGCAAAGAAACAGAAGAGATGCTTGAGGACAGAATCAGAGAATAAACATAAAAGCTGGCAATGCATAAACTCTGGAGGATCTAAGAACAAAGAAGCCTGAGGAAGATTGTGACACTTTTCAGTGTTTCTAAATACTGTGCACGCTTTTGTCATACAAGTTTGATATAAGCAACAGATGATCTACCAAGATCTGCATGGAAATCTAAACAGCGGTGGTGATGCAGGGACTCAAGAGTAGCAAAAGGATGATACATAAGGAGCAAAAAGGAATTTCTTGTTATCAGAGAAGATAATGAGAGGTCAAAGGAGGGAACACAATGATGAGTAAATAAAAGAAAATGTAAGGACACTGACTAATGTAAATGAACTTGGGAAAAATGGAAAAACATGATGTGATAAGAGACAGTTAGATGTTATTATACCCAAACCACAGCTACTTATTAGGAGAAGGCATATTGGTTTTGGATAAGAAGGTAAAAGAGTGAATAGATAATGTGAAAAAACATGGAGTGATATAAGGTAGTTTGAGGATACTCTGCCCCAACCACCCTGCTATCTGTCATGGCATGGCATATTGAGTTAAAATAGGAAGATAAAACAGTGGATACATAATATGGAAAACATGAGATATGAGGAAATTAGATGATTTTCTTTCCAAACCATCCAACCATCTATTGAAGTTTAGAGGAAATGATAAGTAAGTGGAAAAATTACCATGACCCCTGATGGAGCTACCCATCATTATTGTTAAACAAGAATAATATATGAGAAGGAAAGATACAGGATAGTCTTCTCTCAAACAAAGGTGAAAAGAATATATGAAAAACTTTTAAAATAAGCCCCTACATCTTCCTTTAGACCCTATAAGCCTTTTAGTTATCAGGCTAAGCAATTTACTTCCAAGGATTTAGCTACAACAGAACAAGTGTCATGCTCAAACCAAATCATACCTCAGTTATGCATTGCAGTTATGCAAATCTAAAACTGGAAAAGACTAGAGTTAAAGTCAACCAAGTACACTTTACTCATCAATTATGCTTCTTCTTCACCCACTATGGCTGTAGAATCATGAGTTCATTACTCTGATGCGTATTTATGATAACTAATATTCAAAGCAAGATTACATGAAATTTGGTAATGATT
Source organism: Panulirus laevicauda (assembly GCA_032273605.1). Classification (NCBI taxonomy): domain Eukaryota; kingdom Metazoa; phylum Arthropoda; class Malacostraca; order Decapoda; family Palinuridae; genus Panulirus; species Panulirus laevicauda. The sequence goes on from JAUTXX010127017.1 coordinate 12,959, forward strand.
ACAATATCTAGAAAAAAATACCAATACGGTTACGATTATAAATGACATTATGCTGAGACACATCATATATTTGTATCGACAGAGTACTTCAACCAGACTAGTCATGAAACGCATTTCTTGGTCAAAGGCATAGCCCAATAAAGGAAAGTGCATTTCAAGTGCCAGTTGGAGTAAATGCTTGCATATTCACAACAAACTAAATAGAAGATACTTTTGAATGACTAGTAGGGAAGAAGGTTACTCTAAACTTTTATCCAAAACAGTTTTTGGTCATTAATAATGGGCATTCACAATCATAACCTTATTACACTCGGCAAGTAACGGGAACAAACATTTCAACTGCAGTATGAAAACCAGATACTTAAAGGTTTTTGTTCTATATTCAAAACCTTAAATATCCAGTAAGCAGAGCATGGTATCACAATGTAAAGAAAATAGACTTTGTTATCAAAATGAAAGTAATTTTTTCAAGATTTCCAACATGCTTAAATATAGAGTATCAATTAATAGCACAGGCAAAACTGAATTACACTATGTCATGTAGTACATTGTATATCAAATACATCACTAAAATGTGCATTACAATACTTATATGCATAACGTACATATAAAAGTATTGTTTACAGTCATGCAAGGCAATCTGAAATATATATTGTATGTAAAAAATGTTGCCAATAAAATTACCATAAGAACTTGAAGAAAAAAGTAATAACAAATTATACTATACTTCACAATTCTGCATAATATGTTAGTTACAAGACAAGAGCCCTAACTATCAACCACCTTCATAAAAATGTATATGCGGTAGTTATAAAAAGTTATCACAACAGCAACTGTGAATAGGCAAGAAGTAACATGATTAACTTCCATCAATACAATGCACAATATTACAAAGATCTGAAGCATCAGAAACAACATGATATCAGAAAAGACAGCCTTAACAAAATAAAAATGCATGCAACATATAACAAAGAATTAAACAATGATCAAAGCGCAACAATACAAGAATGATCAAGCATGACAGAGCTAACTACACCAAAATAAGTACCTCATATCATAGCAAATACATTGAAAAAATAAAGCAAATGCTGGAAGTCACAGGGTTAAAACCAAAGATAAAAATGGGACACATTACCTAAAGGACAGTATATCAAAGAATCAAGGATGAAACATAGACGGCTTTTAACAAAGCAATGACTGAGACTCAATGTCATACCAAAGAAAATAACAATGAAAAAAATTCAAAAAGCACAAGCAAATCTGTTAATACCCATGCTTTCAAAACACGGAGGGTGCTGTACTAGTAAAGTAAAATAGAGGTTGGAAGAGGAAACACTCATCAAAACATTATAAATACAAACAGAATGTAAGAAATTAAATATCTATGTCAAACAAATACTGTAGATTAAAAGCATGCAGAAAAGCAAGAAACACTCAAAGTCATTACATAAAATCAAAAACTTTCGTAGACACAAATATCGAAAAAAGCAAACACCGGAAATGTACATAACAAAGCTACAACTCAAACAGACAGGTCATAAATAACAGACTAGATTACAGAGTGTGTCCATAACAGAACAGTGAGAAACATATGGTACTAGCGAGAAAAAAGTTGCCTGATAACACAGAAGCAAACATTAGAACAAACAAAATGCAACAAAGCATATATGGCTAGTATAAAACAGCACTTTGGGGAAAATTCATTCACCAAAATGTACAGCACAAAAAGTCTGGTAAAAATCTCTAAATACTAGTTTCCCTTAATGATTATCATCTGTATAGTTTTGGAAGATAAACAATCTGAATGTTGATGACATATTTCATTGAATCTTTTATTATCACAGCAATAACATTTTGCAAAAACTTGATTTATCATTGCTTAATAAAATGTATTTATTTCCAATGAAAACATAATCATAAATAACATCAATATCAGAAGTTTATGTCCTCAACAATAACTACTGCGGATAAAAGGAAATGAATTCTTAAAATCATAATCAAACGGAATTTTAATACTACGTAAAATATGATAGGCACTATAGTTTCTGATTAACCTGGTGAAAATAATGAGGTACTGTTGCAAATAAATGCTCATATTCCTTAATACCCAATTTGTCTAACTTTAAAATTGCCAAATATGAAGCAGTTACTCAATTGTACTGAACATTCTGCTAATATGAGCTGGATATCAATATGAAGTTACCACTCTTATACCCACCAAACATTGCAAATGTTGAGTATAAACATGCTTCATTTAAATCTTTGAAAAAAAAAGTAGGGGGGGGGGATCCAGGAAAAACAGAGAACTATAGACCACAATATATGTCAATAACCTTGCATTATGTATCAGAGAAACCACATTAGCTTTGATTCTCTCCCACCAAGTGACCATAACAGGCTGACCTTAGGGACTACAGGGGGTCATAACTTATTAAAGACAAACTAAACAGGCTGATATTAGAGGAATCAATGTCTGCTACACTACCAGTCTGAATTTTGGAAATTAGGTGATAACTGCACCAAAGACATCTTCCAAAAATTTGTACAGCTTAAAAAGCATGCAAAACCAGCAACAAAAAAGCAATACATCACCATCATCATGTAGTTGAGTCACTATGACAAAATCGTATTTTACAAATACTGTCTAATGATAAAGGAAAGATAGTATCCTGTTTAACCCAAACTGGTAAAAGCAACTAAGCAACAGCACATAAGTACAAGCTTTGTCATCTATCACCTCAAACATTCATAAAAATTTTATTTGTCTGGAATATGTTCCCTTTTCCTTCTTCCTGAATCAGAACACACACACACACACACATACACACACACATACACACATACACACACACACACACTCACACACACACACTTATCTATGTGTAT
>JAUTXX010127126.1:0-15099 GCA_032273605.1 Panulirus laevicauda
CAATATATATATATATATATATATATATATATGTGTGTGTGTGTGTGTGTACATATTCATACTCGCTTGCCTTCATCCATTTCTGGCTGGCACTACACCACCAGGCAGCACCAAGAAAACAGACAAAAATTGCCATATTCATTCAAACTCAGTCTTTAGCTGTCACGTGTAATGCACCAAAACTACAGCTCCTTATCCACATCCAGGTCCCACAGACCTTTCCATGGTTTACCCCAGATGTTTCACATGCCCTGGTTCAGTCCAGTGACAGAACGTTGACACCAGTGCACCACATCATTCCAATTCACTCTATACTTTGCATGCCTCTCACCCTCCTGTATGTTCAGGCCCTGATTACTCAAAATCTTTTTCACTCCATTCTTCCACTTCTGAACATATATCCTCTTTGTGGATAAAATAAAATACCTACCTTCAATCTGGCTCTCTTACTCTTAATCCTGTAATGCTGTGGATTATAAATTGAATCTGATAATTTCCATGTTACTAACACTCTTATCAGTAGAGTATCTATGGTATGAATTAACATTTCAAACTATTGGTACGACAGTTTCCATTAACTTAGTGATGTAGTCAGCAGAGCTGACTCTTAAACCATTGCCTTGGGGTTGATCCTTAGCACAACTGAACCGAAAAACAATAATCTAGATGTTATTCCCTCTTTTTGCTGGTGAAATTGTGGTAAAGTACCACACACAGTTAAGATAGGCCTACCCTGGCTACAACTCATGGCTTGAGTGTGAAGGATATTGAGTTCTAGTTCTTAATAAGGAGGAAAAACTTGACTTTAAATCATTAGAATTCTAGTTAATTTTTTCTTCTTGGGTTAAATATCCGGTCCATAACCTTAAAATGCACCATACTATCACTTACTGCACTCTGGCAAATTCCTGCTTGCAACATACCTCATCCCTGCCTTTAGGGTCCTCCTCTATGGGAGGCAAGTGTTTGATGAGAGCTTTGGTGTTCTCGCTCAGTTTCTCACATATCTCCAGCAAGTGCCCCTTCCTTACCATAGCTGATAGGGCCACCTGAAACAACACATGCATTGTTACTTTAAAAAGTTTCTATTCTGTCATTTCTCACATTCCATGCAAGGTGGTATATGTAGAATCTTCCCTTAATGCTTTTAAATTTTTCCATAATTTTCTTCCTTTAATGGCATCAAAGATGGATCACTAACAGCAACATCAATTGGAGAGTACATTAGACAATAGGTCAATCAGGTACTAGATACTTTTAAAACATTCTAATACCACATGGACAGAATAAGATACCTTCTCTGCTCAGCACAGTTTGCATGTTAAAGATTTCCCAGCACAAACTTTATGAAGCAAGCAATAATTTCTAAATGTAGATAAACATATGTTTTTAAGTACAAAAATATCTTTAGGGTTAGTGTAACTCAAGCCATGAGGGATGTCTAAAATTTCCATGGACTTGCAACTTCTTTACCCCAACTTACTGGCAAAAGACATGCATAACCCTCAAATAACTACCTGCCAAATGGATCAGCTGCTTACTTTAAGAAACTATGAGAGAAATAATTAGAGAAACAGAAAGATTTGTATGAAGCATTTATGGATCTGGAGGACGCAGAAGATAAGATTCATATAGATGCTTTGTGGAGGTGTTATAAATAGCTGTCATGTATAATGCATTGAAACTAGAGCCTCTATCTACATCCAGGCCAATCGCTTCACATGCCCTGGTTCAGCCCAATGGTAGTAAGTCATCCCCTGTACACCAAATCTCACCGATTTTCTCCATTGCTTTTACACCCCACATGCTCCTTCATGCTCATGTCCCAAACCTTCAAAACATCTCCCATTCCATGAGTGTGATGAAGGCTAGAAGCTAGAAGGTGTCATCTCACCAAAGCAAAAAGATGTCAGGACTGGAAGGGTTACTCTATGGCTGCTGGATCTTCATCTGTGAACATCAGCTGCCCTCAAAGACATCACGGTGGTCAAAAAAAGGAGAAACCATAAAGCATAAACCCTGTTTTGGACATGAAAACAGTATTCTAACTTTCCTGAGAAAAACTGCTCTCTGTAATGATCATAAGGCTCTGCCTAGGGTTGAAAATGAGGTGGAACGAGTAAATAAGGAGGAATGAGTGCACAAAATGATGAAATCTACTAGGGAATCTTGCTTTGCCACACGATACTGCAAAACATAAATCTATCTACCTCTATGTATCCTTGATACCTGTTCCCTCTGGGAACTCCCTCAAGGGGGTGGCCACAATTAAAGTCTCCATAACTGGCGAACTCTAATGCTGCTCCTTAGCCTTTTGTACCTCATCTTTAACAGGCCACTGGCAGAGGGCAACTCTAGTGCAGTGTTTTCAGAGGCTTCAAATGAATGTTCCTACTGACTACTACTACCTAATGCATTTACCCAAAGTTCCTCCCATAAGTTTCACCCTACTACTTCTACCTAATGCTCCCACCTATTGCTTCTACCCACTTCTACTTAAACAACTGCTCAATAACCACAGATTGTAAAGACCACACTAAGAGGTTATGTTATACAAGAGATGGGACTGAAGATGCAAAGCGTGTCTTATTGGGAAAATCACAAAAAATTTAGGGGAACATAATTCAAAATGGCACCAAACACAAGATTTAGAGCAAAAAACTAGCACTTACCTTAACTCGAGTTTGTGGAACATCTGCAAGCATCTCTAGAACAAGCTCATATCCATTCTTATCTTTTTTATCTTTGGGTAAACCTGTTGGTTCCCCTAAAAAGAACCTGAGTCCTAGTGGAGTTCTTGTGATCGCATCAATAGTTCTGCAGAGCAAAAATAAAGAAACAGGTTCTGTTACTATAAAGTATGTAAATCTAACCACAACATAACATAGTCCTGAAAACTCAGCCACTTCCACTTGACAAAACTCCAACAAAACTGGGCTTCACATACAACATAAACATGACATATACTCCTCACACTACAAGTATCAACACAAAAGAACATAAACAAATTAAACACCCTCAATACCTACTACCACCAGTTCTAGATAAAGAAAAGAATCCTTTAATGTCCTCTTCAAAAAGTTATTTCACTCCATCCTAAACTATATCTCACCTCCCTGATTGTCAACCTGTCAAAAGCAATTACAGTATAACAAAAATACAAACCACACAAAACAAGGCTTTCAGAACTATCACTAGCTGCCTGGCTTTCACAAACATTCAACACCTGCACAACAAAACAAGAATATCTCCAATACAATATCACTTCAATATGCTTAGCACTCAGTTCTTTCCAACTCCATCAGTCCCCTCCCATCCAGATCACACCATAGACAATCACCAACTACCAAGCAAAATCAAAAACTTACCCCTGCTTCATACTTAGGCAACTTATACTCAAAGATTCCCCACCCAAACTAACATGATACTGACTAAACACACACACAATAATGATTCAATATGCACTAAACAACAGCCCTCCAAACAGTCTTACACTCCACTCCATTAGAATTATACTAATCTGAAACTACATACCCTAAGAGTGCACATTAAATTTTTTCATTTATGTTCCAGACACCAACCCATTTCTCCAATGTTACAAACACAACCAACATTTCACATGACTCTTTAAGCTCAAGAATAATTTTCCAAGCTTTTTACTGGAATCTTTCACATTATTGTCTGATATCTATGCAGGAGTACTACAGAATATGTAGATCAGATGGTAACTTTAAATAATGTGTGTGAAAAATGCTTGGAGAAATTGGGAATCTGTGTGTGGCATTCATGGATCTAAAGAAAGTATGTGATAGGGTTGATAGAGATCCCTTGTGGAAAATCTTATGAACTTATGGTGTGGCAGAAAAGCTACTAGATGCAGTAAGGGGTTTTTATCAACAGTGTGTGTGTGTGTGTGTGTGTGTGTGTTGGTAGAGAGAAGGGTGAGTGGTTCCAGGTAAAGGCTGATCTGCAGCACAGGTGTGTGATATCACCATGGCTTTTTAATTTGTTTATGGATGGAAAGATGTGTGAGATAAAATGCAGGGGTTATTTATGGATGGAAAGATGTAGGAGATAAAATGCAGGAGTCTTGGAAAGAAGGGCGAGTATGCAATCAGTTGAGGGTGATGGGCTTGAGAAGTTATTCAGTTGTTGTTTGCTGATAATACAGCACTGGTGGCATAATTGAATGTGAAACTGTGGAAAGAGTGTCTGAGTTTGGGAGTGTGTGTAAAGGGAGGAAGTTGAGAGTAAAAGTGAATGAAAGTAAGGTTATTAAGGTTAGCAGGGCAGAACAGGTTAGTTAGGGTGTGAGTCTGACTGGAGAATATCTGGAGGAAGTGAAGTGTTAAGTTACATGGGAGTGGACATGGCAGAAAATTGAACCATAAAAGCGAAAGTGAATCATAGGTTGGGTGAGAGGGAGAAGGCTCTGGGAGCACTGAAAAATGTGTGAAAGGTTGTAATCTAGGAGGGTAGAAATGAATATGTTTAAAGGTATAGTAGTGCCAACAAGGTTGTATGGATGCTAGGCATGGGCTATAGATGAGGATGTGTGACGGGTGGATGAATAGGAAATGAAACGTTTGATGACAATATATGGTTGGAGGTGGTTTATTTGAGCAAGTAATAAAAGGATTAGAGAGAGAAAGAGAGATGGTAATAAGAAGATTGTAGTTGTGAGAGCTGAATAGAGTGTGCTGGAATGGTCTGAACATATAATGTGTGAGAAGAGGTTGACAAAAAGGATATATGTACCAGAAATAGATGAGGAGACCAAATTGGAAATGGAAGAATGGAGTGACAAAGACTTTGAGTGACTGGGGCCTGAACACTCAGGAGAAAGAAAGATGTGCATGAGGTAGAGTGAATTAGAAAGAATGTGCTTTCAATGGAATGAACCAGGACATATGAATCAGCCAGGAAATACCAATAAAAAGTCGGTGGGGCCTAGTTAAAGAATGGATGTAAGAGAATATAGTCTTTAGTCATTTGTTCCTGGTGCTACCTCACTTACATAAGAAACAGTGAACAAGTATGAAAGTAAGTTCTTATTTGGTGTATTCCAAGATTTTATTACAGACTTAACAATGCTGTTTCTTGCTGAGATGCTTTCAGTTGTACTGTACACTATTTTTGATGCCTCCAGTTTGTTGTCATATACAGGTTATAATGTACTTAGCTCTTCTTTTTCAGATGCAAAGTTTGAGTTCTCTCATTTCTCATCAGTCACTAAGAGAAAATGGTGCTCATTACTGAAGTACACACTACACAAATGACTGAACAAGGAAGAAGTCTGTTGTCTACTATCATTAGCATATCTGAGAAAAGGATAAGAACACATAATAATATTCTTGTACTGCATACCAGGTTTCAGTGACTCATCAGTTGAAAATCTATTCTTTACAACATAACTTTATAATCTTTTAGAAGTGTGATTACAATCAAGGAATGTTAGAGGAGGAACTGAAAAGTGTTAATGTGCCATGCTAGCAGAGGCTTTTCTATTATTTTTTCATACTTATTTACTGTTTCCTGCAGTAGCAAGGCAGTTCCAGGAACAGACAGGGAAGAGGCCTTATTTGCCCACATCCATTCACTATCTTTCATGTGCAATGTACCAAAACCACAGCCTCCTATACACAACTCAGCCCCACAGACCTTTCTGTATTTTCCCCTGGTTGCTTCATGTATCTCAGTCTACTGACAGCAAGTCATCTCCTGTGAGTCACATTGCTCCAATTTACTCCATCCTCGGCATGCCTTTCACCCTTTTGGATGTTCAAGCCCAAAAGATTTAAAATATTTGTCACTTCATCCTTTCATCTCTGATTTGGTCTCTCCCTTCCCCTTGTCCCATCCACTTCTGAAAAATTTATCCTCTATGTCAAAGTCTCCTCACCCATTCTCTCTATATGTCCAAACCATGTCAGCACATCCTCTTCAGCTCTCTTAACCATGCACTTTTTATGATCATACTGCTCTATTATCCTTACCCTTTTCTATCAACTACAATACTTTTTCAGTATGGTGCAAGGCATACAAGGGATAGATTGACCTGGAGTGATGTGGTTTATTTGGGATGATGTGCTGTTAATTGGGTGAACCAGGTCAGTTAGGGAAACCAAAGAAAGGCTTGTAAGGCCTGGTTGTGGCTCTGGTTTTGATACATTACCCATGACAGCTAATGAGAGTATGTGAACCAATAGGGCCATTTCTTTGACTGTTCCTGGTACTGCCTCACTAATGCAGAAAATGGTGAACAAGAATGAAAAAAGATAAGTCACTATCCATCAACTGCTAACACTTTTCCTCTCTTATTAAGATAATTACGAATACTGTTCTTATCATTCCCTTCACTGATTAGTTGGCACTAACACTTTCAATTTCTTATCAAGATAATTATAAATAATTTTCTTCATTCATCCATTATTTGTCATTTATACTTCCTCTGATCCAATCACAGCAGCCCCTTTTATTCATTACTAAACTCATTTAATCTCTCTTCATTCAACCTTCCAACAATGTTCTTTTAAAAACTGTAAGAAATCAATGATGTGTCACTTTATCCACTCCCCTGTGAACCATACATTTACCTAATTCAGTCCAGAAATCTCATTATGTTTAATTTTCTGTAATGCTTTCCAATGTCCCAAGTACATACATCAGAGCCACATTCACTTAATTTGCTTTTCTATTAATTATCCACACCCAATACTGATATTTCCAAATAATACTCTTGGTTCTGCCAACAAACCACTATTTGAGGTCTGATCAAATACAAAGAAAACATGTTGATAAATCATACTAATGAACAATACAAGAATACACAGTGCTGTCCATTACTTAGCTGAGAATAAGATATGGTGAGAGACCAAACTAATGTACAGTAGAAGAATAAATAGTGCCATCCATTACTTACTTGAGAATAAGAAGCTTGATAGACAGTGCCATGTGTGGTTTGTGATACAGAGTATAAAGCTTGTCCATAATATCATGACTGATGAGTATTCTTGTTAACTCACACGAACACTGCAACATCAACTGTGTCAGCCTAACTCCAGCCTTCACATGTCGAATCTGTAGAAATTCATTAACAAAGAACATGCTGTAATTCAAATTTCTACTGATACGTAAAGTAATTGCAAAACAAACAGTCAACACTATTTACCAGTGCAATTTTCTCATGATAATTCATGATACCTAAAGTGATCTATCACATCTCAGGACTTACTCGTCTTTATTTCTGCCATACATCCTCTCTTCATCATCATTTCTACAAACAGTATTCAAGTATGCCCATTCCAAATAAAAATGCATTATCAAAAATGTCAAACATGCGATAATCAGCTTAATGTCTCCTTTGCATTCACGCATCATTTCTTTTATTCACTAATGAAAATTATCCACTTAAAAATCAATATCAACATGTATATCTCTGTCAAGCTGTCACGAAGGGACGATGAGAGCTCATCCTCAAGATTAGGTTCATTATTTGAGGGAATTTAATGAACATAAAAAGGAGTAGCTGATATCCATCCTCATCCATTTCTGAAGCTGCCAATACTAACACATGCAGGAAAAAGCTCTCCAACAAAAGGAGGTAAAAGACAACATTGCTACACTATCCTTGAAAGAAAAGCATGTAATGAAGAGGGCAGCAAGGTTCAGAGACTAACCAGGAGCAAAATTAACTAGAAATGTGGGTGTGCAAAAGTTAGTGTGAATAAAATGATCTGAGCAGGTATGCTAAAAATGCTGATTTTATGAAAGACCATCTATCTATCTATCTGTATCTCTGAAACATGTTCCCTCTGACTACCTAAAGGAGGTGACCATGGCAAAAGAGTCTCAATAACTCTTGAAGTCCAGTGCCGCTTCTTAGTCTTTAGAGTCTCACCCTTAACAGGCAAATGGCAGAGGGCAACTCCAGTGCAGTATTTTCAGAGGCTTCTACCTAATGTTTCTACCTTATGTTCCTTCCCACTACTTCTACTCAATGCTTCCAGTTAATGCTCCTATCTACTTCTTATACCTAATATTTCTACCTAATGCTCCTGCCTAAAGTTCCTACCTACTACTTTTAACTATCGCTCCTACCATTTTGCCAAAAGGTAAGGCTAGCACATAACGTTCACCACATGAAAATCTAGACTTACACAGAATAAGCTGCGAGAGTTAAGTGTTGTCAAGTTAAGTGTGATTAAGAGAAATTGCATGTCTGTGGACAGAATACCAACAGAATGCTAGCACTCTATGTGTGGGGTGAAGTAGAAAGAGGAGTCAGCTACCTGGGTAAAAGAGGTGCAACTTGACAACTATGCAGTCATCACTAACCCTTCCCATACCCAAGTGGGCAGTACCCGTATTATACCTCCCTGGTTGGCGGCTGCCTACCTACTACCAAGACCACTGAGAATATCAATGCATATGGACGATCAAATATCAAAAGGAAAAGTGATCAGCAGCTTTGAGCATTGAAGAGCGTAAAACAATGTAATCAGCAAATAAAAAAAAAAATACTTTGCTGAAGACCTGAATCCTAAGAGCTATCACAACAAAGTTGCCATATACAAGTAATCACCAACTTACTGTAAATAAATACACTGGCACTGCCAGGGAACTAGGATAATCATAAGTACCAACAAAGATTGCAAGATGAAAATTTGGGGAAAAATCACCAACAAATACCTCACAGAAATAGAGACATAACTGATTTACTAATATATACACCAGCAGATAAGGTGGTATCACAGTTGATTAAATAATACAATCCAGAAACTAAAGGGTCAGTTGATAAAACAAATCATGATACTGGTGATGGTGGCTAATGAATGGGAAGTAGTAAAAGGCAAAGGTGAGGTGTAGAGACTGAGTGAGTGCTCTGGACTGCTGAATGTTTGATGACAGGATGGCAGACATGCTGTGTTTGGATCAAGGATGTATGTGAAGTGTTCCTTTCTATGAATACCTACAACAAGATTCAGCCAAAATGGCAGGGAAATTACAAAGCACTTAATGCACATATTGCTTGAAGTGTAAGACTGTTCATTTCAGCTGCCCTCTGCACTGCATGATTATCAATTCTTGGCTCATCTGGGATTATGAGTCTTAGCAAGTGTACTGTTGAAAGGAGAGCAGGTGGTGAAAGCCTTGAGAAAGATGAAGTGTGGCAAGGCAGGTGGAGTGGATGGGATTCTTTATGACTGAGTAGTTAGGAATTTAATGTTTGCATGATTCATGGTGAGGCATCTGAAGACTGAATGAATGCCTGTATACTGCCACTGTATCAAGACAAAGAGCACAAAAAAATATGTTAAAATAATATAGGTATAAGTTTAAGTGTACCTGGTAAGTTGTATGGGAGAGTGGCAATAGAGAGGGTGATGGCATGCACAGAGCTTCAGAATGGGGAGGAACAATGTGGCTTTAGTAAAGGTGATGTGTGAATCAAGTGTTTACTAAAGAATGTCTGCAAAAAACAGATAAAAAGAAGTATATGTTTGTGGTCTACATGGATCTGGAGAAAGTATTCAACTGGACTGAAAGAGATGCTCTGAGGAAGGTGTTACAAATATATGGTGTGGGAGGAAAGCTACTGAATGCAGCAAAGAATATATATCAAAACTGTATGGTGTATGCATGTGTGAGATGGAAGAGAGGAGGGTGAGGGTTCCAGGTGAAGGTGGGTCTGTGGCAGTGGTATGTGATGTCCCCATGGCTCTTTAATTTGTCTATGGATAGGGCAGTAAGGGAGGCAAATGCAAGGGTGTTGGAGAAAGAAGTAGATATGCAGTCTGGAGAGAGTGCACCTTGAAGGCAAGTCAGTTATTGTTTGCTGATGACAAATTAGAGTGAGAAACTACATAAGGTGGTTTCTGATTTTGGGAGTGTGTGAAAAAACCTAAGAGTAAAAGAGTAAATGCAAATAAAAGCAAGATTATTAGGCTTAGTACAGAGAGAGAAAGGTGAGTTGTGGGGTTAGTTTCAATGGGAAAAACTTCGATGAAGTGTTTTAGATACCTGGGAGTGTTCATGGCAATGAATGGAACAATTCCAGCTAAAGTGAGTCACAAGGTGGGTGAAAGGGAGGGGTAAGGTCCTGGAAGCATTAAGGAATGTGTGGATAGAGAGGTCACTGTATGACTGGACAAAGATGGATAAACTTGAAATTACTGTAGTCCCAACAGTGCTGTATAGATGTGAAACATGGGCTCTAGATGAGAATGTACTGAGGAGGGTGAATGTATGGGATAAGAAATGTTGAGAAAAATATATGGTGAGAGGAGGATTGATTAAGAAATGATAAGGTAAGATAGAGATGTGGTAATAAGACGAGTGTGGTTGAAAGAACTGAAGAAGATGTGCTGAAATCACATGGATATATGGACAGAATAAGTGAAGAGAGGTTGACAACAATTGTATATGAGTCAGAAGAAAAGGGACAAGAATGGGAGAACTAAACTGGAGATGGAAGGATGAAGTGAATAAGATTTTGAGTGCTTTGGGTTTAAACATACAGGAAGGTGTAAGGAATGCACTTGACAGAGACAATTAGAGGAATGTAGTATACATGGGGTGATGTGATGTCAATGAAGCAGTCAGGGGATACCATGGAAAGGTCAGTGAGGCCTAGTTGTGGACTAAAGGCTGTGGTTTCAGACCAGTACACATGAGATGGATGTGAATGAATGAGGCAAAATCTTCATCTGTTCCTAGCACTACCTCACTAATGCAGGAGACAGCAAACAAGTATGAAAATAAATGAACATTTAAGGACAGCATAAAAAATTAAAAAATTAAGAGCATACATTCACAAGAGAATATTAACTAAAACAATTTTGATAAACTACAAAACATAATTTTTAAAAAGAAAATAATTATCAAAATAATCCTTTATAAAAGAGATTAAAAGACTATACCTTATACACTGGCTGCTCTTGGTTAAGAGCTCTCTCGAAGTTAAGGCCCACATCAATCCAGTCACAAAGGGTATCACATATACCTACAGAAAAGTTTGAAAAATCATAATTGGATTACAAAAAACTATTTTTAAGCTAATATTATGCATGTTTAGCAAGAAAAAGTTATCAAACCAGTTGCAGATTGTGCAAAAGTGCAAATGACCACACTCTTATTCATTATGCTTTGCAGTACCCATACACTGAAAAGCACAAGGGTTAAATCCCTAAGGATTTCAAACCTCTTGTCACACATTTTGAAAAGCCTTAAGTTTTTATTAGGATTAAGAGAGAGAGTTCCTTTGTTTCTCTCAGCACTATAGTAACCTACAAAGTGCCAATGAAGTGATAAACACAGAACTGATTGACTGAAAGAGTGGTACAGTGATCAATAACAGATGCATGCAAAATGACCATACTTATACTTTCCAGTGTATGACAGTTTCTTGATGTTTTCCAGTTAGAGCATGTCTCCTCGTCCAACTGGATTAGTTGCACACCAGTGTTTCCCTACTAGAGGATGTGTCCTTGCCCAATGTTACCCATGCTTATACTTTGTAGTTTCCCCAGTTAGAAGATGTTTCCTTGCCCAGTGTTGTCAACTGCACATCTTATTAGTAAGGTACGATATTAAAGTGTCCAGAGAAATCATCCTTACTCTTTACAATCCAATAGTTCATCCACATCTTGAATACTGTGTTCAGTTTTGGTTACTCTACATTAAAGAAGGACACAGACAGAATGGAGAGAGTAGCTTAGAAACAAGAAGGCTGAGGTGGTCTAACTCAAGTATTCAAACTTACCAAAGGCTTTGATAATCTTGATCCATCAGGTCACCTAGGACTTTATTCATCTGATTTCACTTGCAGCAATGGCTACCAACTCCTGGGCAAATATCTTACCTCAAATGAGGCAAAGTACTTTTTCTTCAACAAGATTGTTAACATATGGAATGATTTACCAATCAGAGTGGTTGAAAGTGGTGCCATAGATACTTTTAAGAACAGACTTGATAAATAGTCCATGACTTACATTATTTGTGCCTCCTTAGTCACATTAACAATTTGCAGGTTGTCCTTTCTGAATTATCTGTATACTCTCAAACTTTTATCACACTACTCTGTGAGTTTCTGATATCTTCCAGTATCGCAAAGGACCCAGTGGTATGTTGCTATTTGAATTCCTTTGCATAACCTGTGTTACAAGATGTAGTATTTCATGGGCAGCCACCAAACAGGGAGGTAAATTACTGGTACTACCTGCCTGGGTACTGGGAGGGACAGCTGCACAGTTAGCCAGCACTTCAATGGTTGTCACGTTGCACTCCCCTGATACAGGTTGCTGTCTTTCTTTCTGCCTCACCAACATGTGGAATACTGCATTATTCTGTCCACAAACATACAATCTCTCTGTCATACATAACACTTGACAACACTTAACTCATACAGCTTATTCTTCAAAGCTCAAGATTTTACTGCAATGAGCACTATGCACAAGCCCTACCTTTTAGAAAATGATAGAAGCAATACATAGTAGTAGTAGGTAGGAACATTAGGTAAAGGTGGTAGGTAAGAACATTAAGCACGAGCATTAGGTAGAGGTAGTAGTTAAGAATATTAGGCAGGAGCATTAGGTTGTGGTAGCCAGAAGGAACATTAGATAGCAGCCTCTACAAATGCTGCATTAGAGTTGCCCTCTGCCAGTGGCCTGTTAAGGGTGAGGCACTTAAATCTAAGAAGCAGCACTGGAGTTCGCTAGTTATGGAAATTCTACTGCTGTGGCTACCCGCTTTAGGGAGTACCAGGTGAGAAAAGGCATCAAAAATATAGATAAATAGATAGATAAAGTACAGGATTCATAAATGCATTTATGTAGGAGGGGATGCACACTAGGTAT
Organism: Panulirus laevicauda; assembly: GCA_032273605.1. NCBI lineage: Eukaryota > Metazoa > Arthropoda > Malacostraca > Decapoda > Palinuridae > Panulirus > Panulirus laevicauda. The sequence goes on from JAUTXX010127126.1 coordinate 12,858, forward strand.
TCTGCCACTGATCCTGCACATGGATAAAGTCAACCCTGATTATGTTTATATTCATTCCCATCTCCATAAGATGAATCAAGTGCATAATTTTCCAATTCAATCAAACATAACCTGAATCTGAAACCAATGTGGTACAGTGAACACAGTCCTACACAATACTTTAATTTTCTACATCATAAAATTTCTACATGAAGTTCACTCATAAAATAAGACACTGTCTTTCTCACATTCACCCTAGCACTCAAAATTTTTTAAAAGCACTTCTATCATAAATTTCTTTTCAAACTAATAACTATAAAAACCAGGCACTATGAAAAAATAAAACATACCACAAAAAATTATATATTTCTTCCATTTTTCTATAAAAAAAACCCATAAACTGTGAGCACAGTACCTACTTCCTTGAAAGGTGCATTAATCATAAATCAGTTGGTGTGAATGCTAATCATTATCCTTGAAACTCACCATATCCATTTTTTGCCATCAAATATGGAAGCCCCTTTGGAAGTAGCTGACATACATATTCCATGGCTTGCACCCATTTCTCCCCATCTTCTTCCCTGGCATCTTCTACTTCTGTTTCCATTATGTCTTCCTCTGGAGCAGCCACAGGGATAGCTGTCTCAGTAAGAAGACTTTCAAGCTTGAGTGCCTGTAATGGATTGAGTTGGTTATAAAATAAATAGTAAATTGATTCTGAAGTAAAGATATTTCCTTCTAGACTTGAACAACTCATAAACCAAAGAGGCCTGTGCCCTAAGGCCTCTTTTGCTAATACAACGAGACTATAAACCAGTAAGCCAACACTACTATAAGGGGTGATTATTCCTAGTGACTAATTATAAAAACCAATTGCAGGTGTAGCTGAATGACTAATAACATCACAAACTAACTTAATTCAACTAACTATAATTCATGCTTATTCCTCAGACAGCAATTTGTCCACCTGATGGTAACAGTGCCCAATTCCTCAGCAAACTATGTTTGAGAAAAACCTGTGAAAAGGGTGGATGGATTAGAAACTGTGTGCTTCCATGATTTGCATATCTTTAAATATATCTATTACCTTTGAACCAGACCCTGTTAAATGTGGTGTTTTAGTCTCACAGCAAAATTATACACATCCACAACCCAGGTCAAGTGTGTTATAGGGTAACATGAACTTGCAAACTAGTGTACATAAGTGCTTCTCACTTTCTCATTAAGCATGTAAAGTGATTCTTGCACCAGCCTTGCTTGATTCCCATGCTGTCCTTGCTCCAATATCTGTGTCAGCCTTTATATGCCCAATGTGTGCTTTCCCACCTCAACATACCAAATCAGATTTCATAACCTTTGTGTTATGAGTCTTCTTCCAGCATCTGTTCATGCAGAGCACATTGTGAAGTATTCATTGCATTTGTTAATTAAATTTCACATTATAGACCTTAGAAGTGTTCAAAGATGGTACACTCAAAATACTCAAGGTCACTTGTGCTGAGATAGCAAAGTAAGGGAACTTGACAAGCACTAAGCCTTAAGAAATATGGTCAGTAGTCACAAGAGTGAAAGTCCAGAACCCTGCAGTTCAGGTCACTAAACAAAGTGATAGACTAAATAGTGATCTTAAAAATTTTGATGATCTTCATGACTTCAAAATTTTTTTATTTCTCATGTATTTTTCAGCATGCCACCAACTCAGCAATATTCCATACATATTGGTGGGATACAGTGAAATAAATGTGTGGCAGATAACAAGAAGATACTGAGTGGAGTGTAAGCATTTAAAACTTATTTTCAGAAACTGAGATAGGCAGTTAATGAAAGAATGAGCTCGTTGCATAATGAGTTGGATTTTAATGGGACAAAATAAGAATAAATGGAATGATATATTTCTCAAGTGAAATATTAAATATACAGAAGCTGATGCATGAAAATAAAGGAAGATATGATTCAGGAAAAAAAAGTAAACAAATGTGGTCTTCTTCATCTGTTTTCCTGGAGCTATCTTGCTGAAGCAGGGGGATAGCAATGCTGTTTTCTGTGGGGTGGTGTAGTCCTGACACACCCCTCATCTCAACTGTGATTGGTTAGAAATTGAAAACATGAAACGTGAGCAATGCTGACACCACAGTCAAGAGGTGACTGACAGGCATTGGCCTTCCAGCTGCGACTAGCACATGTGCCTACTCTCTCAATATCTAGTATCTGGCCGTGGACATGTACTTGATTTACAATGCTGAGTCTATACAATATGATACCA
>JAUTXX010127237.1:0-16088 GCA_032273605.1 Panulirus laevicauda
GGGATTCACACCTCCGGCTATAAATTGGAGGCGCTTGGGGATTACATCTCCGGCTACAACTAGGAAACGCGAGTGTCACATCTTCGGTTGTAGCCAGAGGTGTGACACCTGCGCCTATAGGTTCTAAACTAGAGATGTGACACCTGCACCTCTAGGTTGTACCCGGAGGTGTGACCCTCCTCTCCTCCAGGTAATAGCTAGAGGTGTGACCCCCACGTCTCCAGGTGATTGCCAATGTCACCTCCGCGCCTCCAGGTGATACCCGGAGGTGTCATCTCCGCGCCTCTAGGTTGCAGGCGATGTAACCCCTGCGCCTCCAGGTTGTAGCCGGTGTGACCCCCACACCTCCAGGTGGCAGCCGGAAGTGTGACCCTCTGCGCCTCCAGGCTGCAAAAGGAAGTGTGACACCCCCGCGCCTCCAAGCTGCAGCCAGAGGTGTGACTCTCGCGCCCCCAGCTGTGACATCTGCGCCACCAGGCTTCAGCCGGTGTGGCCCGCGCGCCTCCAGGTTGTAGCCAAAGGTGTGACACCTGCGACTACATGTTGAAACCGGAGATGTGACACCCGCGCCTCTAAGTTGTAGCAGGTGTGACTCCCCAGCGCCTCCAAGTTGTAGCCGGAGGTGTGACTCCCACGCCTCCAGGTTGTGCCCGGAGGTGTAACCACTGCACCTCCAGGTTGCGCTTCCAATTCGTAGCCGGAGGTGTGACCCCCATGCCTCCAGGTTGTAGCCAGGGGTTTGACACCTGCACTTACATGTTGTAACCGAAGATGTGACACTCGTGTTTCCTAGTTGTAGCCGGAGATGTAATCCCCAAGCGCCTCCAATTTATAGCCGGAGGTGTGAATCCCGCCTCCAGGTTGTATCCGGAGGTGTGACCCCCGCGCCTGGAGGCTATAGTCAAAGGCGTGACACCTGTGCCTACAGGTTGTAACCGGAGACGTGACATCCGCTTCTCTAAGTTGAGTCGGAGGTGTGACACACCGCGCTTTCAGGTTGGAGCGGAGGTGTGCCCCCGTGCTTCTACGTTATAGCCAGAGGTGTAACCTCCGCGCCTCCAAATTGTAGCTTGAGGTGTGACCCCACGCACCTTCCGGTTGCAGCCGGAGGTGTGACCCCCACGTCTCCAGGTTGCAGCAAGAGTTGTGACACCTAGCGCCTCAGCGTTGTAATCGGAGCTGTGACCCTTGGGCCTAGTAAGATATTGCTGTCCGATGCTATACTATTGTCGGGTACAGTAGTGCTGTCTGGTACAGTACCTGCTGTCTGATACGATAGTGCTGTCTGGTACGGTACCTGCCGTCTGGTATGATAGTGTTGTCTGGTACGATACTACTGTTTGGTACGATACTGCAGTCTGGTACGGCAAATGTCTGGTGCGATACTGCTGTCTGGAACAGTACTTGCTATCTGATGAGATACTGCTATCTGGTACGGTAACTGCTGTCTGGTACGATACTGCAGTCAGGTATGATAACACTGTCTGGCACGGTACATGCTGTCTGGTGCGATACTGCTGTCTGGAATAGTACTTGATGTCTGGTGCAATACTGCTCTTTGGAACAGTGCTTGCTGTCTGGTGTGATACTGCTGTCTGATGCGATATTGCTGTCCGGTATGATAGTGCTGTCTGGTACGTTAATGCTGTATGGTGTGGAACCTGCTGTCTGGTACGGTACATGTTGTATGGTATGATAGTGATGTCTGGTACGATACTGCTGTCTGGTACGACATTGCTGTCTTGCACAGTACCTGCTTTTTGGTATGATAGTACTGTCTTGTACGATACTGCTGTCTGGTATGATATTGCTGTCTAGCACGGTACCTGCTGTCTAGCACGGTACCTGCTGTCTGGTACGATACTGCTGTCCAGTACGTTAGTGCTGTCGGGTACGTTAATGCTGTGTGGTACGGTGCCTGCTGTCTGGTACGATACTGCAGTCGGATATGATACTGCTGTCTGGTACAGCGTATGCTGTCTGGTGCGATACTGCTGTCTGGAACAGTATTTGCTGTCTGGTACATTACTAATCTTTGGAACAGTACTTGCTGTCTGGTGCGATAGTGCTGTCTGATATGATACCTGCTGCCTGATTCGATACTGCTGTCCGGTACGATAGTGCTGTTTGGTACGTTAATGCTGTCTGGTACGGAACCTGCTGTCTGGTACGACATTGCTGTCTTGCACAATACCTGCTGTTTAGTATGATAGTTCTGCCTGGTTCGATATTGCTGTCTGGTAAAGTACCTTCTGTCTGGTATGATAGTGCTGTCTGGTACAATATTGCTCTCTGGTACGATACTGCTGTCCGGTACGGTATTTGCTGTCTTGCGTGATACTGCTCTCTGGTTCAGTAGCTACATTTTCGTAGGATACTGCTCCCTTGTACGATAGTCCTGTCTGGTACAGTACTTGCTGTCTGGTGCGATAGTCCTGTCTGGTGCAATATTGGTGTGAGGTACGATACTGCTGCGTGGTATGATAGCTATATCTGGAACGATACCTACTGTCTTGTACGATACTACCGTCTGGTACAGTACCTACTGTCTTGTACGATACTACCGTCTGGTACAGAACCTGCTGTTAGTACGATACTACAGTCTGTTACGATACCGCTGTCTGGTGCGATACCTGCTGTCTGGTACTGCGCCTGTTTTGTGGTATGATAATTTTGTCTAATACGATACTGGTTTTTGGTACGATACGGCTCTGGTACGATAGTGCTGTGTTTCACGGTACCTGCTTTCTGGTACAAAACCTGCTGTCTGTTGCAATAGCGACGTTTGGTACGAAACTGCTGTCTGGCACGATACCTGCTGTTTGGTACAGTACTTGCTGTCTGGTATGATGATGCTCTGTGGTGCGACACTGTTGTCTGTCACGGTACCTGCTGTCTAGTACGATACTGCTGCCAGGTACGATAGTGCTGTTTTGTACGATACTGCTGCTTAGTACGATACTCTTGTCTGATGCAATACTGCTCTCTGGTGCGCTAGTCATGTTTGGTGCGGTACCTACTGTCTGGTACGGTACGTGCTTTTTGGTACAATACTGTTGTCTGCTGCGATACTTCTCTCTCTTAATGTACCTACTGTCTGATACGATAGTACAGTCTGGTACGGTACCTGGTGTTTGTTACGATGATGCTGTTTGTTACGATGCTGCTGTCTGATAAGGTATCTGCTATCTGGTGAGATAGTGCTGTCTGATACAGTATCTGCTGTTTGGTAAGATACTTTCTGTCTGTTAGGTACCTGCTGTCTAGTACAATAGTGCTCTCTTGTATGATAGTTCTGACGGGTAAAGTACATGTTGTCTGTCACGGTATCTGCCGTCTGGTGCGATAGTGCTGTCGGGTACGGTACCTGCTGTGTAGTACGGTACTTGCTATCTGGTACAGTACCTGCTGTCTGGTACGATGCTACTGCCAGGTACGATAGTGCTGTCTGGTACTATACCAGCTGTCTGGAATGATAGTGCTGTCTGGTACAATACTGCTGTCTAGTTTAATAGACTATCTGGTACGGAAACTGCTGTTTAGTTCGATAGACTATCTGGTACGGAACCTGCTGTCTGGTATGATACTGCTATCCAGTGCAATACTGCTGTTTGGTACGATAGTACTGTCTGGTATGATACTGCTGTCTGGTAAGATAAATAGCTGTGATACAGTACCTGCTGTCTGGTTCGACAGTGCCCTCTGGTACGGTACATGCTGTCCAGTACTGTATCAGCTGTCTAGTAAGGTAATTGCTCTTTGGTAGGATACTTTTGTTTGGTACGTACCTGCTGTCTGGTATGATACCTTCTGTTTGGTACGCTACCTGCTGTCTGGTCAGGTTCTGCTGTCTGGTGCGATTCTGTTGTCTGGTATGGTACCCGCCGTCTTGTGTGATGGTTCTGTCTGACAGGAGACTGATCTCTGGTATTATACTGCTGTCTGGTATGATAGTGATATCTAAAACGATACCTACTGTCTGGTACGATACTACTGTCTGGTGCAGCACCTGCTGTTTGGTACGATAGTGCTTTTTGATATGGTACTGCACTCTGGTAAGATACCTACTGTCTGATACGATACCTGCTCTGTGGTATAGTATCTGTTTTCTGGCACGATAATGTTGTCTGATATGATACTGCTTTCTGGAAAATACTGCTCTCTGGTACGATAATGCTGTGTGTTACGGTACCTTCTTTCTTGTGCAAAGCCTTCTGTCTGGTACGGTACCTGTTGTCTGGTATTATAGTGGTGTCTGTTACGATACTGGTGTTTGGTACTATAATTCTTTCTGGTATGATACATCCTGTTTAGTTCGGTACCTGATGCCTGGCCCGATACTGCTGTCTAGTGCGATACTGCTCTCGGGCACGGTACCTGCTATCTTGTGCGATAATACGATACTAATCTCTGGTATTGTACTGCTGTCTGGTATGAAAGTGATGTCTAGAACGATAGCTGCTGCCTGGTACAATACTACCTTCTGGTACGATACTGCTGTCTGGTACGGTACCTGCTGTTTGGTACAGTAGCGCTTTTCGGTACGATACTGGACTCTGGTACGATACTTGCTGTCTGATATGATACCTGCTCTGTGGTACGGTACTTGCTCTCTGGCACGATAATGCTGTCTGATACAATACTGCTTTCTGAACAATACTGCTCTCTGGTATGATAATGCTGTGTGGTATGGTACCTGCTTTCTTGTACAAAGCCTTCTGTCTGGTACAGTACCTGCTGTCTGGTACAATAATGGTGTCTGGTACGATACTGCTGTCTTGTACGATACTGCTCCCTGGTATGATATCTGCTGCTTAGAACGGTACCTGCTTTCTGGTACGATACTGATGTATGGTGCGATACCACTGTCTGGTACTGTGCCTCCTATCTGATACGGTACCTGCTTTTTAGCACGATGCTGTTGTCTGGTGCTATACTGCTCTCTCTTACGGCACCTGCTGTCTGGTATGATAGTGCTGTCTGGTACGGTACCTGCTTCTGTTACGATACTGTTGTCTGGTTTGATAGTGCTGTCTGGTACGATAATTTTGTCTAGTAAGATAGTGCTGCATGGTGCAATACCTGCTATCTGGTAAGGTACACGCTGTCTAGTACTGTGCCTGCTGTCTGGTACGATAATGTTCTTTGGTACATTCCTGCTATCTGGTACGATAGTGCTGTCTGGTACGATACTGTTCTTTGGTACATTCCTGCTATCTGGTACGATAGTGCTGTCTGGAACGGTACCTGCTGTCTGGTACGGTACCTACTGTATAATACAATACTGCAGTATTACAAGATGATGTTGTCTAGCAGGATAGTGCTGTCTGGTACGGTGCTAGATGCCTGTTACGATAGTGCTGTCTGGTAAGGTACCTGCTATCTGATACGGTAGTACTCTCTGATACGAGAGTGTTGTCAGGTATGCTACCTGCTGTCTGTTACGGTACCTGCTCTCTGGTACGATAGTGCTGTCGGGTACAGTACCTGTTCTCTGGTACAGTACCTATTGTCTGGTACGGTACCTACTGTCTGGTACGATACTACTATCTGGTAAGGTACATGCTCTCTGGTACGGTACTGCTGTCAAGTGCGATAGTGCTATCTAGTACGTACCTGCTGTCTGGTACGATATTGCACTCCAGTGCATTATTGATGTCTAGCACGATAGTGCTGTCTGGTGGGATAGCGCTGTATGGTACAGTACCTGCTATCTGGTACGATAGTCCTGTCTGTTACGGTACCTGATGGCTTGTACTGCACTTGCTATCTGGTACGACAGTGCTTTCTGGTGTGATGTTGCTGTCTGGTACCATAATGCTGTCTGTTATGGTACCTTTTTTCTGGTGCGATACTCCTCTCTGGAACGGTACTTGCTATCTGGCGTGATACTGCTCTCTTGTACGGTACTTGCTGTCTGTTGCGATACTGCTGTCTAGTACGTTATCTGCTGTCTGGCTGTCTGTTGTGATACTGTTATCTGGTACGATACCTTCTGTTCGGTAACACAGTGCTGTCTGGTACGGCACTTGCTGTCTGGTACAATAGTGCTATCTGGTATGGTACATGCTGTCTGGTACGATAGTGCTCTCTGATGCGATACTACAGTCTGGAATGGTACTTGCTGTCTGGTGCAATACTGCTGTCTTGTACGGTACCTACTGACTGGTACCATACCTGCTGTCTGATACGGTACCTTCTGTCTGGTACGATAGTACTGTCTGATATGATACTGCTTTGTGGTACCTGTTTTTTTGGTACGAAGTCTGCATTCTGGCACAATTGTGGTGTCTGGTACGATACCTGGTGTCTGGTGAGGTGCCTGCTGTCTCATACGATGCTACTGTCTGGTACGATAGTGCTGATTGGAAAGATACTCCTGTCCGGTATGATACTGTTGTCTGGTGCGATACTACTCTCTGGTACGATACTGCTGTCTGGTATGGTACTTGCTGTCTGGTACGGAACCTACTTTCTTTTACCTACATGCTGTATGGTGCAGAACCTACTTTCTTTTACCTACATGCTGTCTGGTGCGATAGTGCTCTCTGGTACCGTAGTGCTTTCGGGTGTGGTACCTGCTGTCTGTTACGGTACTTGCTGTCTGGTACGATAGTGCTCTCTGGTGTGATAGTGCTGTCAGGTACGTTACCTGTTGTCTGTTACGATACTGCTGTCTGATAAAGTACCTCCTTCTTGGTACGATAGTGCAGTATGGTGCGATACTGCTGTTTGGTATGATAATGCTCTCTAGTATGATACTGCTCTCTGGTGCGAGAGTGCTGTCTGGTACGGTACCTACTGTTTGGTACGATAGTGCTGTCTTGTACGATACTGCTGTTAGGTACGATAGTCCTGTCTGGTACGATAGTGCTGTCTGGTACGATGGTGCTGTCTGGTACGGTAACTGCTGTATGGTACGTTAGTACTGTCTGCTATGGTACATGCTGCCTGGTAAGATAGTGCTCACTGGTGCGGTGCTGCAATCTGGAATGGTACTTGTTGTCTGGGGCGATACTGCTGTCTGGTACGGTACCTGCTGACTGATACAATACCTGCTGTCTGATACGGTACCTGTTGTCTGGTACGATAATGCTGTCTAAACGATATTGCTGTCTAATACGATAGCAATTGCTTTCTGATACGATACTGCTCTTGGGTACGATACTGCTCTCTGGTACGGTACCCGCTTTCTAGTACGACGCCTGCTGTCTGGTGCGGTACCTGTTGTCTGGTACAATAGTGGTGTCTGGTACAATGCCTGCTGTATGCTAAGATAACTGCTGTCTTGTACGATACTGCTGTCTGGTACGTTAGTGCCGTTCGGTAAGATACTGCTGTCCAGTACGATACTTGTCTGGTGAGATACTTATCTCTGGCACGATACTGACGTCTGGTACGGTTCCAGCTATCTGGTATGGAACCTACATTCTGGTACAGTAGTGCTGCCTTGTGAGGTAAATGCTGTTTGGTACAATAGTGTTCTATGGTATGGTAGAGCTATCGGGTATGGTACCTACTGTCTGTTACGGTACTTGCTGTCTGATACGATAGTGCTCTCTGGTACGATAGTTCTGTCTGGTAGTGTGCCTGCTGTCTGTTATGATTCTGCTATCTGATAAGGTACCTTCTGCTTGGTACGATAGTGCTGTATAATGTGATACTACTGTTTGGCACGATAGTGATCTCTAGTACGATACTGCTCTCGGGTGCGAATGCTGTGTGGTACGGTACCTACTATCTGTTACGAAAGCGCAGTCTTGTACGATATTGCTGTTTGATAGGATACTGCTCTCTGGTGTGATAGTGCTGTCTGGGACGGTATTTGATATCTGGTGCAATAGTACTATCTTGTACGGAATCTGATGTCTGGTACGATAGCGCTGTCTGGTAACGTACATGCTGTCTGGTGCGAGAGCACTCTCGGGTGCGATACTGCAGTCTGGAAAGGTACTAGCTCTCTGGTGCGATACTGCTGTCTGGTATGGTACATGTTGTCTGTTACGGTACCTGCTTTCTGGGATGGTACTTGCTGTCTGGTGCGACAGTGTTGTCTGATACGATACTGCTTTCTGGTACGATACTGCTCTTTGGTACTATATATTGTTGTGTGGTACGGTACCTGCTTTCTAGTACGATGCCTGCTGCCTGGTACGGTACCTGCTGTCTGGAACGGTACCTATTGTGTGGTACAATACTGCTGTCTGGTACGATACTGCTTTCTGGTACAATACCTGCTGTCTGGAGCGGTACCTATTGTGTGGTACAATACAGCTGTCTGGTGCGATACTGCTGTCTGGTACGATACATGCTCTCTGGTGCGATACTACCATCTGGCACAATAGTGCTGTTTGGTACGTTACTGCTGTCTGGTACGATACTTTTGTCTGGTGCGACACTGCTCTCTGGTATGATATTGCTGTCTGGTGCGGTAACTGCTGTCTGGTACAGGACCTACTTTCTGGTACAATTGTGCTGCCTGTTACGGTACATGCTGTTTGGTACGATAGTGCTCTCTAGGACGATTATGCTCTCGGGTATGGTACCTGCTGTCTATCACGGTTCCCGCTGTCAGATACAATAGTGCTCTCTTATACGATAATGCTGTCTGGTACGGTACCTGCTGTCTGTTGCCATACTACTGTCTGGTAAGGTACCTGCTGTTTGGTAAGATAGTGCTGTGTGGTACGGTATTTGCTGTCTAGTAAAGTACTTGATGTTCTGGTACGGTATCTGCTGCCTGGAACGATAGTGCTCTATGATTCGATACAGCTGTTTGCTACGATAGTGTTGTCTAGTACGATACTGCTCTGTGGTGCAAGAACATTGTGTGATACGGTACCTACTGTCTGGTACAAAAGTGCTATCTTGTACAATACTGGTATTTGGTAGGATATTGATGTCTCGTATGGTACCTGCTGTCTGGTACCGTACCTGCTCTCTGATACGGTATATGCTGTCCTGCGCGATACTTCTGTGTTGTGCGATAGTGCTGTCTGGGACAGCACCTGCTGCCTGATACGGTGAATGCTGTCTGGTACTAAAGTGCTCTCGTGTATGGTACCTACAGTCTCTTACGGTATTTGCTGTTTGGAACGCTAGTGTTCTCTGGTACGATAGTGCTGTCGGGGATGGTAACTATTGTTTGTTACGATATTACTGTCTAGTACGACAGTGCTGTATGGTACAGTACCTGCTGTGTGGTGCGATATTGCTCTCTGGTACGGTACCTACTGTGTGGTACTGTATCCGCTGTCTGATAAGGTACCTACTGTCTGTTACGGTATCTGCTGTATGGTGCAATACTACTGTCTTGTACGGTGCTTCTGTCTGGTGTGATACCTCTGTCTGGTACGATAGTGCTTTTTGATACAATAGTGCTGTCAGGTATGTTACCTGCTGTTTGTTACGGAACCTGCTGTCTGGTACAATAGTGCTATCTGCAAAGATAGTGCTGTCAGGCACTGTATCTGCTGTCTGGTACGATAATATTCTCTGTTACGGTATCTGCTGTCTGGTACGATATTGCTCTCCGGTGCAATACTGCTGTCTGGTAGGATAGTTATGCAGGGTACAGCACCTGCTGTCTGGTACGATGATGCTGCTTGGTACGATGATGCTGTTTGTTATGGTACCAGCTGTCTGGCACGATAGCACTATCCGTTGTAAAACTGCTGTCTGGTATGATAGTCCCGTCTGGTTTGATACTGCTGTCTGCTACGGTAGTATTGTCTAGTACAAGAGTGCTCTCTGGTACGGTACTTGCTGTCTGCTGCGACACTGCTCTCTGGTACGGTACCTACTGTGTGGTACTGTACCCGTTGTCTAATAAGGTTCCAGCTGTCTGGTACGGTACCTCTGTATGGTGCAATACTGCTATCTTGTACGATGCTTCTGTCTGGTGTGATACTGCTGTCTGGTACGATAGTGCTTTCTGATACGATAGCGCTGTCGGGTATTTTACCTGCTGTTTGTTACGGAACTTGCTGTCTGATACAATTGTGCTATCTGAAAAGATAGTGCTGTCAGGCATTGTATCTGCTGTCTGGTACGATAGTGTTCTCTGTTACGGTATCTGCTGTCTGGTACGATATTGCTCTCCAGTGCAATACTGCTGTCTGGTATGATAGTGCTGTCTGGTATGATATGCTGTCTTGTAGGATAGTTATGCATGGTACAGTACCTGCTGTCTGCTACGATGATGTTGTTTGGTGCGATGAAGCTGTCTATTATGGTACCTGCTGTCTGGTACGATAGCGCTATCCGTTGTGATACTGCTGTCTGGTACGATAGTTCCGTCCGGTTAGATACTGCTGTCTGCTACGGCAGTATTGTCTTGTAGAGTGCTGTCTGGTACGGTACCTGCTGTCTGCTGCGACACTAATCTCTGGTCCGGTACTTGCTTTCTGTTACGATACTACTCTCTGATACGGTATTTGCTGTCTGGTGTGATACTGCTCTCTGGTATGGTACCTGCTGTTTGGTGCAATAGCGCTGTTTGGTATGGTTCCTGCTGTCTGATACGATATTGTTGTCTGGTTCGATATTACTGTATGGTACGGTGCCTGCTATTTGGTGTGATAATGCTCTCTGATAGGATACTGCAGTGTAGTACGATAATATTGTCTGATACGGTACCTGCTGTCTGCAGTGATAACAATGTCTGTTGCGATGCTGTTGTCTGGTTCGAAAGTGTTATTTGGTACGATACTACTGCCTGGTGCGATAGTGCTGTCTGGCACAGTACCTGTGTCTCATACGATAGTGCTGTCTGGTACAATACCTGCTGTTTGGCACGGTACCTGCTCTCTGTTACGGTACCTGCTGTCTGGCATGATAGTGCTCTCTGATTCGATACTGCTGATTGGTACGTTACTGCTGTCTGGTATGGTACTTGCTGTCCAGTGAGATACTGTTGTCTGGTACGGTATCTTTTGTCTGGCATGATAGCGCTATCTGCTACAATACCGCTGTCTGGTACGATAGTGCTCTCTGGTATGGTGCCTTCTGTCTTGTAGGATAGTGCTGTCTTTTGCGATATTAGTGTCTGGTACCATATTGCTGTCTGGTGCGATACCGCTGTCTAGCACGATACCAACTCTTTGATAAGATAGCGCTATTTGGTACGATAGTGCTTTCTGGTACTGCTATTTGGTATGTTACCTGCTGTCTGGTACGATATCTACTGTCTGGTACCTGATGTCTGGTATTCTAGTGCTGTTTGCTACAGCAGTGCCGTTTAGTACGATACTGCTTCCTGGTACGATACTGCTATGTGATACGGAACCTACCGTCTCATGCGATAGCTGCAGTCCAGTATAGTACCTGCTGCCTGGTAGGATACTGCTGTCTGGTGCAATACTGCTGCCTGCTACGGCACCTGCTCTTTGGTACGATAGTGTTGTTTGGCACTATACTGCTGCTTGGTACATTCCCTTCTGTCTGATGCGATATCTGCTTTTGAGTACAGTACCTGCTGTCTGGCACGATAGTGCTATTTGGTATTGCTTCCTGGTATGCTACTACTCTCAGGTACTATACTGCTGTGTGATATGAAGCCTGCTGTCTGGTACGATACCTGCTGTCTGGTAAGGTAGGATCTGTCTGGCACAATAGTGCATTGTGGTACGATACTCTTATCTGGTACGATAACTATTATCTGGACCGGTACCTGCTGTCTGATAGGATACTGCTTCCTGGTGTGATACTGCTGCCTGGTACGGTACCTGTTGTCTGGTGAGGTATTGCTCTCTGGTACGATAATGTTGTCTGGTACGATACTGCTATCTGGTACGATACTGTTGTCTGATAAACTACTGCTGTCTGGTACGATATCTGCATTTTGGTATGGCACCTGCTATCTGGCACGGTTCCTGCAGTTTGGTACGATACTTTCGTCTAGTGCGATACTGCTTTCGCACGGTACCTATTGTCTAGTGCGATAGTGTTGTGTAGTACGGTACATGTTGTCTATTACGATACTGCTGTCTAGTACGGTACCTGCTATCTGGAACGATAGTTCTCTCTGGTACGGTACCTGCTGTCTGGTACGATAGTGCTGTCTGATATAATACTGCTGTTTTGCACGTTACTGCTGTGTGGTAGGATAGTGCTGTTTGGTACGACACCTTCTGTCTGGTACGATATTGCTGTATGGTGCGATGCTGCTGTCTGGTACGGTAGTGCTGTCTAGTACGATGCTACTTTCTGGTACGAGAGTGCTGTCTGGTACAGTACCTGATTTTTAGCACGAGAGTGCTGTCTGGTGCGGTACCTACTTTCTGGTACAGTAGTGCTATCTGGTGTGATACTGCTGTCCGGTGCGATACTGTTGTCTGGAACAATAGTGTAGTTTAATACAGTACCTGCTATCTGATACGGTAACTGCTTTCTGGTGCGGTACCTGCTGTGTGGTATGATAGTGCTGTTTGGTACGGTACCTGATGTCTCGTACGATGGGGCTGTCTGGTACGGTACTTGCTGTTTGGTGTGATACTACTGTCTGGTAGGGTATCTGCATTTGCTGTGTGGTACGATAGTACTCTCTGTTACAGTACCTACTAACTGGTGGAAAAGTGCTGTGTGGTACAGTACCCACTGTCTGGTACGACAGTGCTGTATGGTGCGATACTAGTTTGGTATGATAGTGCTGTCTAGTACGATACTGCTCTTTAGTAAGGGAGTGCTGTCTGGCAGGATACACGCTGTCTGGTACGATGCTGCTGTCTCTTACGAGAATGTTGTCTGGTACGGTACCTGTTGCCTACTACTGTACCTACTTTCTAATACAATAATGCTGTCTGATAAGTTATCTGCTGTTTGATACGATAGTGCTTTCGGATATAGTACCTTCTCTCTGTTACGGTGCCTGCTGTCTGGTGCGATAGCGCTGTCGGGTATGGTACCTGTTCTCTGGTACAGTATTGCCGTCTGGTACGATACTTCTGTCCGGTAGGGTACATACTGTTTGGTATGATAGTGCTGTCTGATGCGATACTACTGTCAAGTACGATAATGCTATCTGGCACAGAACCCGCTGTCTGGTACGATATTGCAGTCCAGTGCAATCCTGCTGTCTAGTGCGATAGTGCACTATGGTACAGTACCTTCTGCCTGGTTCGATAGTGCCGTCTATTACGGTACATAATGTCTGGTATTGTACTTGTTCTCTGGTACGATAACGATGGCGCGTGCGATCTTGCTGTCTGGTACGATAGTGCTGTCTAATACGATACTGCTGTCTGGTACGATAGTGCTGTCTGATACGATAGGGCTGTCTGTTACGTTACTTTCTGTCCGGTGCGATACTGCTCTCTGGTACGGTACTTGCTGTCTAGTGAGATTATGCTCTCTGGTACGGTATTTGCCGTCTGGCGCGATACTGCTGTCTGGTATGGTGCCTGCTGTCTTGCGACACTGCTCCCTGATACGGTATTTGCTTTCTCGTGTGATACTACTCTCTGGTACGGTACATGCTGGCTTGTGCGACACTGCTGTCTGGAACAGTATTTGCTGTTTGGTGCGATAGTGTTGTCTGGTACGGTACCTGCTGTCTGTTGCGATACTACTGTCTGGTACGGTGCCTTCTGTTTGGTACGATAGTGCTGTCTGCTAGGGTACCTGTTGTGTGGTACGATACTGCTGTCTGGCACGATAGTGCTGTCTAATACGATAGTGCTGTCTGGTACGATAGTGCTGTCTGATACGATAGTGCTGTCTGGTACGTTACCTTCTGTCTGGTGTGATACTGCTCTCTGGTAAGGTATTTGCTTTCTGGTGTTATTATTCTCTCTCGTACGGAATTTGCTGTCTGACGCGATATTGCTGTCTGGTACTATCTGTTGAGGTACTGCTGTCTGGTACGATACCTTCTGTGTGGTTGGATATTGCTGTCTGGTACGTTACCTGCTGTCTAGTACGATAGTGCTATCTGGTATGGTACATGTTGCCTGGTGCGATAATACTCTCTGATGCGATACTACAGTCTGGAACGGGACTTGCTGCCTGGTGCGATACTGTAGTCTGGTACGGTACCTACTGTCTGGTACAATAGTGGTGTCTGGTACGATACTCCTGTCTTGCACGGTACCACTGTCTGGTACGATACTTACTGCCTGGTACGATACTGCTGTCTGGTGCGATACTGCTGTCTGGTACGGTACCTCCTATCTGGTGCGATACTGCTGTCTGGTATGATAGTGCTGTTTGGTACGATACTGCTGTCTGGTACATACTGTTGTCTGGTGCGATACTGCTCTTTGGTACGATACTGCTTTCTGGTACGGTACCTGCTGTCTGGTACGGAATCTACTTTTTAGTACAATAGTGCTGCCTGTTACGGTACATGCTGTCTGGTAAGATAGTTCTCTCTGATACGATAGTGCTCTCGACATGGCATCTGCTGCCATGTACTTGCTATCTGGTATGACACTCCTCTCTGGTACGATAGTGCTGCCTAGTGCGGTACCTTCTGTCTGTTACTATAGTTTTCTATGCTGCGATACTGCAGTTTGGTACGATAGTGCTGTCTAGCATGATACTGTTCTCTGGAGCGAGAGTGCTCTGGTACGGCACCTACTCTCTGGTGCGATCGTGTTGTCTTCTACGATACTTCTGTTTGGTAGGATAGTGCTGTCTGGTATGGTACATGCTGTTTGGTACGATGCTGCTGTCTGGTACGTACTGTTGTCTGATGCGATACTGCTCTCAGGCACGATACTGCTGTCTGGTACGGTATCTGCTGTCTGGTACGATTGTGCTATCTGGTATGGTACAGCTGTCTGGTAAAATAGTGCTCTCTAATGCAATACCGCAGTTTGGAATGCTACTTGCTGTCTGATGCGATACTGCTGTCTGGTTCGGTACCTGCTGTGTGGCTCGATACCTGCTCTCTGGTACTGTACCTGCTGTCTGGTGCAAATGTGCTGCCTGATACAATACTACTTTCTGGTACGATACTGGTCTCTGGTACGGTATTGCTGTGTGGTACGGTACCTGCTTTCTGATACAATAGTGATGTCTGGTACGATATTGCTGTCTAGTGCGATATTGTTGTTTGGCACGATACTGCTGTCAGGTATGGTACCTACTGTCTGGTGCGATACTGCTGTCTGGTGTGCTATTGCTGTTTGGTATGACACTGCTGTCTAGTACGATACTGTTGTCTGGTGCGATACTGCTCTCTGGCTCGATACCGATGTCTGGTACGGAACCTACTTTCTGGTACAATAGTGATGCCTGGTACGGTACATGCTGTCTAGTACGATGGTACTCTCTGATACGATAGTGCTTCAGGGTACTTTTCCTGCTATCTATTACGGTACCTGCTATCTGGTACGACAGTGCTGTCTGGTTTTATACTGCTGTCTGGTGCGATACCAGCCGTCTTGTATGATACTGCTGGCTGGTGTGATACCCGCCGTCTCGTACGATACTGATGTGTGGTGCGATACTGCTGTCTGGTTCGAATCTTGCTGCCTGGCATGGTACCTGCTGTCTGGTACGATACTGCTGTCTGGTACGGTACCTTCTGTCTTGTAAAATACTGCTGTCTAGTACGGTACCTGCTGTCTGGAGACGCCTCCTCCTGTACCTCATACATTGTGCCAGTTGTGGCAGCCAACAGCTTGTACCGTACGGTACCCTCGTGTACCTCTATTATGACGTCATACCGTGGGTCAAACTTCTCTGTTTATCGTAACTCATAAGTGAATTTCCCACGAGATTATACCGAAAGGTAGGGCCAGTGCGTAGCGCTCACCACTCTCTCCATGACTAGTTACCGTTACGAAGAACAAGTTATGTGAGTGGCGTGGTGTCATATGTCATGTGACATGGTGTCATGTGTCATGCGTCAGACGGAGAGAGTGCACGTCTGATGACGCATCATCAGCAGCCCACCTGTGGCTAACGCTGAGGGAGAAGACAGTTACCTGGGACAAAAGAAGGAAACTTGACAGCCACTGAACTGAGCAACCATCCCTTACCCTCCCGTTACCCAGGAGGACAGTACCGGTAGGAGAGAGAGAGAGAGAGAGAGAGAGAGAGAGAGAGAGAGAGAGAGAGAGAGAGAGAGAGAGAGAGAGAGA
>JAUTXX010127345.1:0-11799 GCA_032273605.1 Panulirus laevicauda
CACATTGTTTAAGTATTATCATATTTGTCACATTTATTATCATTGCATTAACTTTGTTGTTTTTGAAATATAACATGTAGGGGATGCAATACAAAATTTATTACTAAGTTGGGTGTTGGTTGTGGGTAGGAACTCAAAAATTGACACCCCTGGATATCATATTGGGTTTATGACAGTTTATATCACTTTATGATATTATTTATATCACTTATGATCATCCAACTCGGTAGCATGATGCAGGAAAGACGAAAAACTCCCAAGAAACATTTGCTTAGGTTAGTCACAAAATATGTTGGAGTTTAATGGAATTACTTGCTTGTTCTAATCCTACTTCGGATTCAGGAAGTTAAAGGCATAAATTGTTTAGATGACAAAAGAACCTTTAACATTAGAAAACCCTCCATTTTGGAAATTCTGGATCTTAATAGTGACACTGAAGTAACTGTGTTATCATACTCATGTATTAACTAAAAAGTGGTAAAATTTTCCTTGGGTGTTGCATGATATTAGTGTGTGCATCAAGATCTGTTGAAGATGGCTTTCATTCCTCTGTTACTAAATAGCAGTTGGCTTTAGATTCAGGATTATAAACATGAAGAATTTATTAGCTGTTTTTCAGTAGAATATGACCGAGCATTAAATATTTGACCGATTCTTGGCAACATTCCGAGTCGCGTAAGCATTAACCATTTACTGTATTCTATCATGTCATACTTAGAGTGTGGCTGTTTCTTAGTTGCACATCTTGAACTACATACGCGCACAGAATCAGCCAGCAGTAGGTAAGGAGAGAATGTTGGTCATGGCCTTTGTACCACTGGTGGGGAATAGTGAATGTCTCTGGGGATACATCCTTAAAATTACGATCAGGTATCTTTTATCAGTCCTACTAACAAGGTGCACATTACCAACCACATTTATACCATTACAGTTTATATTCGTACATAATCCGCAGCTGCAATGCTATGATTAGATAATCCATATCACTTTCTCCATGTATTGATTCATTTGTTTCTCTTATCTATAAATCTGTCCGGTTATGAAAGTAATAGTTGTTATAATTAAGATAGAATGTTATAGTTTTGAGCAATGAGTTCAGAACATTGGCGAGTTTTTTTTAGTCATTCAGGATTAGGTGGCAATTTGACCTAAATAAGGCAGCATGAACTGTAATGTTCACAATTATTGTAGGAATAATGTATTGTTAGTACGCTTGTTCGTGCTTCTTTGCGTGATCAGTTGTACTATATGTTCCAAGGATAATCTTTTGAGGACAAATATTAGTATGCAAAAATAGGATGATAGTGAAATCACATGGAGGCCGGCCTTTTGCTCATGGATCGGCTCCAACAGTGGGTGAGGGTCATAGGTGTAGAGATCATACATACAAACCATCAAGTTGTAGTTACTGATGGGAATATGAACCTTATTGAGTCGGTGGACTGGCCAAAATATCTCCTAATCTTAAGGGCTTCAACCCAAAGACCATCACTTATAATTTATATGCTTCAGTAGTAGGGGCCATGACTACATTCTCTCAGGTTACCTGCTCATCTTTTTTATTTCTATATTTGTATTTACTTTACGAAACATATATTTAAAGAATTTACTCTATAATCAAATCTTAATATTAGAATTAAGTAAACGCTCAATAAAACTCATGAAATAGGCTATAAGTTATGTATAATAATACTTCATTCTGGTACAAAAGCCAACTCCTTGTAGTGTTTCGTTTTCACTACTTGGACGGCTGTGTAGAAGCTGTACGACAACTTCTACATTATTTTTACACTTTACGACAATTAGTTAACAATAACGACAACATTTTTTATACTAATTCCCAACATGAATAAATTGTTATTGATAACAAAGAAAATATTTTATGATTAATCAAGACCGAAAGGAGAAATATTAGAAAGAGGGATGGAAGTTTTGCCAATAATTTTAAGCCTGGGTGATGGAGCTAGCGTGAGAGCCTCAATTGGCGGCTCAGGGAGTGTCCCGACATCGACCAGAGCGGCGGTGCTCACAGTGAGTTGTGATCACGAACCATGCCCGAGAACAGCTACTTCAAGACCGCTGCCGAGCGGGACGAGAGTTTTGGGAGATTTCTGTGGAATCCTGACACGCGACAGTTCCTTGGGCGTACAGGATGTTCTTGGTGTAAGTATAAATCAAAAGTTTGGAGTTGTATTTTTGGAAATATCGGAAATACCTGGCATATAATCTTAGATCCCACGTCCAAAGGAGGAAAAAAATTTAATTTTTTTGAGCAGTGAATATGTTGTCGCGTCGGGTTTATACAGTTTCTTGTTAGCAGACGGAACAAGGCCATATTAAAAAAAATCGTGTGATTGTGACAAAAATTATTGTTGATGTGATCATCATCTTCCCATAGTAGGTGCGGCTATATCATTAAATTCAGATGTAATCCCCAAATGTATGTAAATGCTGGTGTTTCACCGTCACCAGTTATTGCTTTCTAAAAAAAAAAGTTCAGTGTCCCCAAAGTTTTCAGAGATGCTATAAATAGCGGAGTAACACCAATACGCAAGGGAGCAACCCCATTGACGTCAGCAACAGGCCAGCTTGGTCTTTGCCAGGAGTCTGTACTAAAATATTTGAAAAGAAGAACTAAAAGGGATGTTTAAGGTAAAATTATCGCTTCGGACATCTTGGGAACCGGGGTTTGGGAAATCACAGAAAGTAGTGATGGTCAGAATCCTTCCAAAGACATCAGTCTCAACCAATCCAAAAGTAAATTAACAAACCTAACCATAAGAGTTGCTGGATGTCCCAGACAGTAACAATACCGGCAGAGAGCATGATTTGGAGCAATATGTTTATTTTATGATAGCCAACAAGATGATAGTGGTGAGGTATCAGGAAAATGTGCTGTTGATTGGTGTAAAAGTCAAACTCTACTAAACCCCATCACAACTTATGAATAACCTCACCAGTAATCTTCACTATGACCTGAGATTTTAAGTAACTACACCGACCATAATGTAAGCTGGTGGTTGAAGGGGAAGAGTTTTATAAATATAGATCCTTATGTCTTGAGCTTCCTTTATTTAGAGATTTTGTCACCATGAAGGGCTTGTGTGTATTGCTCTTTGTAGGAAAATTTCGAGGTAATAAGAAATTGTGAGTTAAGTGTTCTCGAGTGTTTTGTAGAAGGTGGAAAAGAGCTGGTGTTTTAGAATGAATGCCACCAACCCATATGTATGGGAGCCAGGGAAGGGAACCTGACAGCCACTACAGTGCTGGCTGACTGCATCACAGTCACAGATACCTGTGATAACCAGGTTGTAGTTTATCCTTAGTCAGTGGTTGCCCACCACGTGCTGCATGCTGCATTTATGGATTGTGTGGACAACCACTTGTTGAGGGGTTAAATGGTATGAACAGCACTGCTTGGTCTGTTATCCTTCTGTGGACATTTGTTGGCAGTTGGTACTATACTATATCATGTGTATTTGGCATTTTTCAACGATAATGTGAAAATGAAGGTAAATCTCAGGTGCTTGGGTGGTTAGGTAAGGTTCATGGGTGTTTTACTTACATTTTGATTTTCCGATATTCATAACCCTCAACAATGTCACCACATTTGATATTGGAGAAAGAAGTGTTTTGGTCTAAATTATGCTCTGCACATTTATTCTGTTCAGAAAACTAGACTGCCATTGCAAAATAAAATTGCTCCACATCCACAGCAGATTTTGATGAGTAGCTATACTGAATTATAGTTGTGAAAATTATATGAGATGCAACAGTATAGTTGGAAGCAAAGAATGATGAACATCCCAGGAGTTTTATTTGCATTAATCCTTCAAATAGATTGGTATTAAGGAATGCCATTCTTACAACTACATTAAATCTTAGAGTGGGCAGTGTGTATCCCTAGTTGATACTTTATCAACAGTGTAGCTAATTGTGTAGAGTACAGTAGGTTAGCATTCTCGGATCCTCTCTTTTTTTTTATTTGTATTTGTTTGCAAGTGCGCTATGAAGTGTTCTGACAAGATTGTCATATAAGGATCCTATTGAGATTTAAACTGTAAATGTGTAGTTTAATGTAGATTTATATGTTTTTACTTAAGGATTGAAAAAAAGGTACATGAAGCTGTCATCTGTATGTCGACAAATTTTGTAAGTGAAATTGTGGCCATTAAGTTTAGTGACATAATGATTTAAAGTGCCATGTCAGAAAATCGTCAATAGATTCATTATAGTCACAACTTGATTTCCATTGCTGGTAATTAATCACACATTGTGAGTTTGGCGTGTGGTACATACTGTTAAATGGGTATTATGTAGAAGTATATATTTTTACTGACTTATAATATGTTGGAAAACATACTTGAAACCTGAATTGGAAAATGAAACAAATTGTTTGATGTCACTAAGTGAATTCTCATCCAAAACCACATTTTAGTGTATCACAAGAGGGTGATTGTGAATGTTTGGATTGCATTTTGAGAAGTGATTATTCTCATCCCGTAGACTGTGGATGTGTCGTATGACATGGGATGCCTCCAGCAGTTTACGAGTGTCACACATGTGGCCTGAGGTATTTAGAAATCCTAGGCATGAAAAAGAGCAGAATAGAGTTAGGAAGCAAACTTGGTGTTTCCACATCCATCATCAGCTGTTTTTCACTTCAGATACTTATTAACCATCAAAATGCCACAGAAGATAGTACATCATCTTTGCTGTGCCCATACAGCAAAAAGAAAAAATGTCTTAATACAATATTAATATATAATCATATAATGATAATGAAACTTAGGAATTATATGATTGCCAGGTATATATTATTAACTTATTCTGGGGGTATGCTTCATAGGCTTACCAGTGTTACAGCTAAGAACATGTCAGATTTAGCTGCATTCTTTTCATATATTTACAGCTATAATCCAGAATCTACCCTTGTCATGTTGCTCCAAAGTCTTTTTTAATCTTGCATATGGGAAGTTTCTGAATATTACTGATATGTTGCAGTTCAGCAGTCATCAGAATTGAAATGGATTCTGGTTATAAAAATTGTGCAAGCCTTCTATAATCTGCCAAGTACATCCACTCTGTTAACACACTCTCCTTTCCTGTGGTTATTTGTTTAAAGATTTTGCTGTAAAAGAGCCCATAGTCACTTCACAAGAAAGAAAAACATTGATACACCGCATAAAAGACTGAACCACAGTTATTAAGTAACAAGACAAGAGCAAGTTTTTGAATGACCTTCCAAATAGTTTTAGATTCTTTTGGACTGAAGCATTATTTAAAAGAAATAAGAAAAGGGGTTATTAGGTTATTATATATTTTTTCTCATTTTCACAGCCTACTGATATTAAATGGTGTTAATTGCCTTCCTTATTTAATCACAATCATATAGTGTTTACTGTAATGCATTGAAATGAGAACACTAATTATTTCTGAATTTATTGTAAAATGGATGAATAGTTTTACTTTTGACAATATTTGTGCTTCATTATTTTGATCGTGTATTGGTTAGAGAACAATATCTTTTCTGTATTAGTATCATCGTGAAAGTAAGAATAATTACTCTTTGATAATGGTTATTACAAATGATATCATTCAATTAGAATGCTTTACTATTACAAGTAGACAATAAGAGTGAGAGCAAATTTGAGATGGAAGGATGGGGTGAAAAAGAATTTGAGCTTAAAGGCCTGAGCATCCTGGGGATTGAAAGGCATACATAGTACTCAGTGAATTGGAAGATGTGGTATACGAGGGGCAATATGCTGTCATTGGACTGAACAAGGGCATATGAAGCAGCTGGGGGAAAATAATGTAAAGGTTGGTGGGGCCTGGTTGTGGATAGGGGGGCTGTAGTTCTGGTGCATTACATAGACAGCTAGAGAATAGATAAGAAAATAGCCTTTCCTTTGTCTGTTCTTGGTGCTGCCTGGTTAATGCAGGCAGTGGGAACAATATGAGAAAAAGAATTCACTCAAATCCATTTCCTTAGGCTAAAGCATTTGTGATACAGTGATTTAGAATAAGAAGAAATCCCTGTCAATATAGATTACTTAGTCTTGTAACGCGTGAACAGCCTGATTTTGACAAAGAAGGATCACCTCACATATGATTAATTGGGAGAAAAGTCAGAATTATGACAAGATGGTTGAGTTCTAAGTCTATCCAAAATGCTTTGTAGCTACTGTTTGTAGAAATATCTGTTCATATATTTCATGGGCAGGCCATAGAATGGCAGTTACTGATGAATAATGTGCTTTGTCTGGGTTATGAAAGGCCTGTGTAATAAGTCAGGGCTTTGTGGTTAATGATTCTTCCCATTCCATTTCACCTTTCTCAGGGATTTGTTCACTACTGTAATATTTTTAGAAAGGAAGTCAGAAGAATATTTGTAAAAAGTATAGGAATGTTGTAGTAATGCCAGACCGTTATAAAGTGAGGTACAGTTTATAGAAATTCATTAGTAAATTGGAATGCCAGACAGTTATCGTCAACTTAGAGTATATAAAATTTTCATATGCTCATGAAGAAAGTCGACCATATGAAGAACACTGTCATTCAGATATTAAAGAGAAAACTTAGATCTCAGATTGGGTTGATTTTTCTTGATAAAGACTATTTGTTTATCCATAGAACTTCTTTCCGAGTTCCTGCTGATGCTGGTAGCAGAATGGCCTGTTTTTTTCTCTTAAAAGTGTCTTAGTTGACTCCTGGAAAATGGCATTTTGTTGGAGCCCCATAGAAGGGGATCCTGAGGCAGAAAGGTACAGTAAAAGGTAAAGATATATATATGATATGGTCATAGTGAGAATGGATGATGCATATTGTTTTAGCAAGGAACAGAATGTTAGTAAATATATTTCCCCTCTTTTTTGTAGAAATGTATGTTACATAAAATTTTTGCTAAGTTTCCATGGGGAAATAACTTAGCAGGATATAAGGCAGTACAAATGCCACTTGTATGCTGGGAGATTGTCATTTGTAATGAAGTTGGCTGATTCAGAATTTTTTGTATTGAATTATGAAGGTTTTGATGTTGGCTTTTAATACGAGTTTATTTTACTCTTGTTTTGTTGCTTAGATTTATTTGAATCATTTGAGTTCATTATATGGGATGTGTATTTTGTGTAGGATGCATTTGTCTTGTGTTTTATAAAGAATCTTGATTTTATGGCATGCTTTGAGTAGATTTTAGGTTGCATGAAAGATTTCATTGGAATGAATAAGATGTTATATTAGCAAAGGGAGTTACGATTTAAGTATCGTATATGTATTATCTGTACTGAATGTATTTGGGTGTAATGACCTGGTGATAAGGTGGTTATTGATAAGATAAACAGCCATGTCTGTGTTATCTCGCAACATCTATTGGGCCATAAAGAGGTTTATCCGTTAGGACTTAGGATAAGAGCATGAGTAAGCAAGAACCAGATAATACTATGTAAGGGGTTTTCCAGCTGACCTATATAAAAGCTTTACAGTTGATGTTATGAGCCTTTTCATTGCAGTTCTCCTGCACATATAACTGAGGCAGTGGAATGGTCTTTCCTCTCAGTTCTGAGGTTTTGATGTTTGTGATTTTTTTAATTTCTGCTCTTTTATATATGTTAATGGTATTTATGATAATATATGATGGTTTTTATTATAGCACAAACTATTCAGGCATCCGTCTTTTTTAGTGGATCTGCTTTTTTTTTTATGGGAAAACTTAACATACACCAGTAGCTCACTTGACTGGATGCCAATTGAGTTTTTGCAGTCTCTTGTCATTGTCATTCTTTTTCTGTCCCATATCCGTTTTTAAACCTATGAAATCTATTTGAAACAAACTTTGGTGATCCTTTTCAAAAGTTTTGGTTACCCTGATGAGCATTCAAGAAGGGCATTCTTAAATAAAGTCATGTAAGCTCATGCGATACAAATTTTTTGTCATAGATTTGATTTATAGTAGACTAGGTAGTGGGAATGAATTTTGTGTGCAGTTGTTGCAAAAATGCAAATGACTTATTAGTGTAGCTAATATCAAATATTTGTTTGGTGCTGTATTATAGTTAATTTGTTATATTTAGGCACTGACCTCATTTGAAATGCAGCTTATCCAAGTCTCTGTCTAAGTTGAAGACTCAGTCAACTGCATTATCGTGTAAACCTGGATATCGTCTTATGATGATAGCTGAGGCAGTTAGAGCTTTTTAGGTTAAAGATTTTTGCATATTTCTACTTTCATATGATGCTGAAGATATTCCTGATCTCGTCAGTTTTAGTTTATGTTAGGGAATACACCTGTTCAAGATTTCGATGTTAAGACTTTTGTATATTGGTGTGACATTCTTTGTATGAGGCGTTTTAGCTTGTTTTTTGCTTATAGGTTTAGAGTAGGTAAGGGGCTTGGCACTAGGTATAGATTTTTATCAGCAGTAGAACCCGTGGCGTTATCAAACCTCAGATGTGACTGCTGTCTACCTCCTGTCGTATGGGTATCTCCTGTACCCCACCACACCCTGCATGCTTCCACTTCCCAACTCATTCCTTCAACTAAAGTTGCTAAGGGTGAGCCAATCGAACACGTTGTGGGTACATAAGAGTCTTCACTGTTCTTGATTCGGGAGACGGGTGGAATAGTAGCCTTCCCTCCAACCCCCCAGTTGTCCGTATGGGCTTCCATATACGTAGATCATTCAACTCCTTTTAAGACTTCCATTGCCTCCCCTTCCAACCAGTACCACAACCCTTTCACGGCTACTACCTTTATTATTACATCAGAACAAAAGAAACAGCCAAGTAAGGATTTTTTCCCCAAGGTCTATTCCTCTTGTTTCTGAAGGTACATCATAGATGATTGAGATAGCGAATGAATATGAGAAAAAAGATATATAGATATATTAGTTAATGGCAACACGTTGAAATGTATTAGGCCAAACTATCACGGGGCAAAATGTATAACGCAAAAATTGGTGTGCAATAAATTGTCCACGGGTCATGACGTTGCTCACAGTTGTTTACGAATTGTTATAGGTTTTCTATTTGCCACGAATACATAAAGTTGCCGCCATCATAATATCCCTAAATGCTAATAGGAAGGTTGGTGTGTATGTTTACGTTAAAGTTTAGGAAATCATACATTTCCCTTGAAAAAAAAAGTTTACGGAACTTTGTTTATCAGAACAATCATTTGTAAGTTAGTTCTCATCATGGTATTATGTGATGGTCTGCTTTAAATTTGGTTGTTAAATCTGTATTTTCTCAGTTACCGGGTGTCTCCGGAAACCGAAGCGACGCCTATTTCTTCAGGCTCGGATACCGTGTGTGTCGAGTTCAAGCTACCCGATTTCAGATTGGGCTAGGTTGGAAAACTGTCGTCGAACTCCCGCCGAACGATTGAGTGGATGGATAGAGTGGCGAGATTTCTCCTGAAGTTAGTTCTCTGGCTCCAGAGCCTCCAGAAATGAGAAACCGATGTCCGTTCCGAAGCCACTCACTACTACTGTTCTATTCTCTTTCTTTTACCTGGTTGATGTTGCAGTTGTATATATGGCTGGCATGCGTTGTTATGGAAGATGGTGATGGCTTGTGAGTGTGTCGTGTTGGGGGGGGGGGGTACCTAGGGAGACGGGAGTAGGGAAGCCAACTTTCACTATCACAAGACCACCGCAGAAGGTCACTAGCCCAGACCACTGCTTGGTTACCTACTTGGCCCTACGTGTCCAGGGTTGGGGAATCTGTATTCATATCATGGAGTTCAGCAGCAGTAAGCCTGACGGAAGATTTTTTTTTCAAGGATGAACATGGGCATTGAATTGCAACTTGAAGGGACACTTATATGGTTCTCGAGTTAAATGGAATATAACCGATCTTTAAAATGAAGAATGCCTTTAAATGATTTATTGCATCATGGCAGCAGCACTCTGCTCTTGCCGCGAAGGTCTACTTTTTGTCTCGGTGGTAGACTTGGGAAATATTGGTCAGGTGCAACCGTAGGGGGTCGATAATTTAAGGGTTTGGTCACACATTGCTTCTGCCTTCAGCTTAGTGCCTTGTGTAGCATTTTAAAGCATTCGTTTACACTTTTACACAAAACGTCAGGAAATAGATTCTCAGACGCTGAGTCGCGACTTTTTGAAATGTCAGTTGCTTTTTAGTCATCTCGGCCGCATCAGATCAAGCTGAAAGAAAATTCGAGTTAGTGTTGGAGCCAACCTTAACCTTTAGTGTTCTGACATATAGACAGCAACTGAGTCGTGGGTCTGTGGCCTTTAGCCTTCACGTTATAAGCTCTGCAGTATTGAGCCGAAGGCGGGGAAAAATATCGTGTGCAGTTAACTGACCGTTCGAAAGCTGAATGTAGTTTGAGCAGTGACACTCATTAATAAAGGTAAAGGTAATAATTTTCACTTTTTCCACGGAAGATACCTACCACGGGAACAGGTGATGTCATCGGGGTCAGACATGATTTAAAGAGGAGATAAGAGAGTCCGAGTAGCTATAGAATGGGAGAAATACTGGCGAGGCCACGTTGGGCATGTCCTCAAAACAGTATCTGTGGGGCATATTTGTCTGTTGAGTGCTTGATGACTAGACAGGAGGCGGTGGCCAACCCCTCAAGGGCGGAAAAATTAATAATGTCGGTTCTATAGAGAGACAGAACGACATATTGAGGAGTGAGATGAGGTGAGTTGGTAAGGTGCAGTACTTTTGACTGTATAAGACATGCACATCTGTGAAAGGATTTGTCCATATAGGGCCGGATCACGCTGTTGGTTTCGAAACTTGGCTCTTTTATTTTATGCAGGTGACTTATTTCGGTGAGCCGTCAACATATGGTTTCGGAAGAGGCTGAAGTACGGCGAAAAAAATCCAGGATAGGCGAGGCTAGTAAAGATTCGATTCTGTAAATGCAAGTTTAGACCTCTTCCCCAAGTGTATTGAAGACGGTTATTATGATACCTGGTAAAGCGGGTGGCTGGCATTGTAA
Source organism: Panulirus laevicauda (assembly GCA_032273605.1). NCBI lineage: Eukaryota > Metazoa > Arthropoda > Malacostraca > Decapoda > Palinuridae > Panulirus > Panulirus laevicauda. The sequence continues at coordinate 10,976 of JAUTXX010127345.1, forward strand.
GACTTGAGAGGGTAGCGGTGTGTAATGTTAGCAGGTGATCATGAGCATGAGTGGTTGAGTACATTTTGCCTCCCTGGTCGAGCTTCGGGGACGGCTGGCGGCTGGCCGAGGCAATATGTTGTCGTCATTGCCGACACAAGTGTAGCACGAGTGGAGAATAGGCTCTTCCCGTACCTTTGTTCTCTCTTCCTTACCACCAAACACCTCCCTCCCCAGACAAACACACACACACACACACACACACACACACACACACACACACAGAGCAACACCGTCCTTCCCCTACGTGTACACTTATGTATCATCTTGTATGTCAGCATTGCATTGTTGTAGAATTTTGAACTGTCGCACCAGATGGTTGTGACTTGTGTTGGAGTGGAGGGGAAAAGGGGTTGGTGGTGTGGAGGGTGTAAGGACAAGTACTAGGAAGGTAGAATATGGAACAGTCATAGTATCTGCAGCTTGCAAGAGTGGTGTGTGTTAGAATGGTCGCAGATCGAAAACTTTATATGGTAAGGTTAAGTGCATGTGTACAATGCTGACTAGTTGGGGGACTGGAGGGTGAACGGGCATTGCATGGTGGTGGTGTAGTAGGAAGGGTTGAGTGACGGCGGTCAAGAATTAGGACAGCTGATTGAGAAAGAATTGATGCAGGGAGGTGGTATAAATTCACCAGTGTCCACTGAACGTGATCCGCCTACGGCTGTGCTGTTGGGGGTGGGGGGCGAGTAAGTGGAGGACAGTGGTTGGGGGGTTGGGAGGGGGGGGACGTCAAGTCAGGTGGTGGCGGGGCGAGGCGGAGCGGGGGGAGGCGGAGGGGGCTG
>JAUTXX010127456.1:0-15524 GCA_032273605.1 Panulirus laevicauda
ATATACATGTGTATGTGGGTGGGATGGGCCATTCTTTCGTCTGTTTCCTTGCGCTACCTCGCTAACGCGGGAGACAGGGACAAAGTATAATAATAATAATAATAATAATAATAATAATAATAATAATAATAATTCATTTATCTATTTATCATATTTTGTTGCTGTTTCCCACACACATACACAATAATAATAATAATAATAATAATAATAATAATAACAATAATAATAACAATAATGATAATAGTAAGTAAAGTTGTTTAGCTGCATATCAGTAAACCTCAGTCATGTAAATCTGCATGGAAGAAGGTATAGTCAAATAGATGATATTCAGTATTTTTGAATGTGGTGAATTCTTAGAGGATTTTGGCTGCCTTCCAAGCCACATTTATACCAAAATCACTTGGAATAAATCTTCACAATGAACTGATAGTAGCCACACCCTAACTAATCATCATTTACCATACACTAATGAATAACATAAGGCACAAATTCACTTAGTAATCTCCTTTCCTGACCATCAGTCTCTTTGTCACTTTCTGAGCACAAAATCACGGCCGTGAATAGTTCTCTGATGGATCCATGCGAGTAAATCTACAGTTGATTCTTGCTTCTTTCATATGAAAACTCATTGGTAATGTAGCTCATATTGCTCTGATAGTCTACGGCTAGAAGACAGACTCTATGAAGTTAAGAATCAACTCACATAAGAATGGCATAAGACAGTTGTGGTTTTCTAGGATTCTGTTGAATTTTGATAGGTGAATGGATAATAGTGGGCACACAGCTCTACTTCAGTAGCAGTAATCATAGCAACAGTAGTAGGTGGCACCTACTTGTACTGCCACTATTCTGTAGTAGCAGCAATGGGTGGCTGACAAACACTGAGCAGGAAAGTACTACCACCTGGGTTTCAGGAAGGATAGTGGTGGTGGCACAGTTAACCAGGGCTGAGGCATTTGTTACAAACTCCCTTTTAGGCCCACACCACTGTCTTTTTTCCTTGCCTCATTCACATGTGGGTTGTTAGCATTCAATCCCAACTCCCACCCTCCTTTTCTCCTGCACAACACTTACAACACATAACTCACTCACATCTTTATTAATTTTTGTATTTTTCTTACTTTTCATTATCTTAAAACATTGCAGTGCAACCATCAATTAAGAGCAATACCACCAGTCAAGAAGGGTTGAGTAGATTCCAGGGTCCACATGACCACCATCATATGACTAGGATCCATGCCATTCCCATAGTTACAGCTAACAGAACTGGTTCTTTCTCTTTCCCTTTCTGCAACAACTGCAGTCTTAATTCTAACTCTCCCTCTGTTGAACACTCCCTGTTTGCTCCTCCCATGATCTGAAATCCTATTGTCCAAAGTGTTTCTCCTTTGCACCATCAGATCTCCAACTATAATCTTATCATTTCTACTCTAATGTTGGAGTTTGAGCCTACAGTAGTACAAAGACAACAATTGCAAGTTACCCAGCTCTTGGATTCCATGGTGAAACTATATAAACTTAATGTGGAATCTTAAATCTAAGGACAGAATATAAATTTCATTTTGAAGTTTTCTTTATAAACTATGTTCATTCCACTGATAAAAATCCCCAGATGTTTTTTGTGTTTAGTCATAGAGAATATTTTGGCAAGGTCTTGGTGGGTACATATGATTGCAGTCCTTCATTCCTGAAGAATGGATGTTATTAAGTATCTTAATATGGAACATTTAATAATTTGAAGATTCAAAATGAGGATTTCTAGCTTCTTTTTCTAATCCAAATCTCTATACTTGTTTGAAGGTTACTTGAGGATTCCCACATTCCAGTTCACCTACGAAGTGGTAATTTTGTCTGACCATTAAACACTTTCATCCTTAATTAATCATATAACTCCAGGAACCCTTTAACAATGTTCCTGAAGTTTTAAGGCAGTACTACAATCAGTGCCAGGAAAATAACAGACTCCTTTGACTCCTTTTCCATTGACCATGATACAGCCTCCCCTATGCAATTTTCATTCACAGTATAACCCTGTTGTAGGCAAAGGTCTGGTAACAACCTACTGTCTTTCACAGAGTGAGTCAATTCATTGAGTCCAACACATTAAATACTTGATTTACTAACAGAATGATAAAGGCTTATACATTTATGATGGTGCATAATTTTTTCTATCTGGTTGAGACAAACATGCAAGAAAAGACATCATGAAGTTGTATTATGACCAGCTCATAATCATATTCTACTGCTCTCAGAAGGGCATTACTGAACTATATCTAAATGAGTACACTTTAAAAGCAGAATTCAGTGCGTTACTTGCTAGTTACTATCCCTGTATGTACAGCAAATGAAAACCATTGAACAAAAATTTGTGAAACTGAAAACTGCAATATTTTTCAGTCCAAGTCTCACTAATAATTGTAATACTATCGGACAAGGGTAAAATACTTTCACCCCTATCCCCAGAGATGATATGATTCTAATTATGCCCTTCTGAACAGTTTGTTTCACCTGATGACAGAATTTTCTTTCTTTTCAATCTCATATAATTTTCACTGGATTCATGACGTCTCACACTAAATGTGTTTAGGTGTGAGCATGTGTCAAAATGTGCTTTAAGAAAAAAAGCCTTCAAAATATTGGTATAGTTTAAAGTTGTGTTTGCAAAAGAAAAAAGCATGAAACTGATTTAAAGTATTTACAGTCATGTGGAATGCAGATAAAAAATCCTCATATAAGACTTCAAAGAAACAATTCAGGAGAACTTTTGGATATGCTAGACATAAATCAATGGTACCAACCTGCGTGCCAGTGACCTGCGGTCTTCATCACTCATTGGAGGAAAAGGGTTCCCTCCATTATCTGCAACACATCACAAACTTTCAAGTATTCAAAAATTTTTTTTATATCTAACATCCCATTATAAACAGGTGAATATATATATACATGAGGATGTCCTCTGATGAACTCACATTCCAATGTTGTTGCAATGTCAACACTGATGGTGACATGGTTGCTTTCTCTCTGCATGCTGAACACCTCAGAAAGTGGAACTTGCTGCTGTCCTGGAAAAACAGCCATCATTATCAACAGCAGAAAGTGAGAAAACAAGTTGAAGTGCAATTCCAATTCACTCTATTCCTTGCACACCTCTCACCCTCCTGTATATTCAGGCCCTGATCGCTCAAAATCTTTTTCGCTCCATCCTTCCAACTCCAATTTGGCCTCCTGCTTCTCCTTGTTCCCTCCACTTCTGATACATATATCCTCTTTGTCAATCTTTCCTCACTCATTCTTTCCATAAGTCCAAACCATTTCTACACACCCTCTTCTGCTCTCTCAACCTTCGCCCCCTCCTCCACCCTGTGACTCACTTCCACTTCCATGGTTCCATTCGCTGCTAAATCTACTCCCGCATATATAAAACACTTCATTTCCTCCAATTTTTCTCCATTCAGACTTAAATATATAGTGTTAATGGGATGGCCTTGATTAGGGCCTCAGCTGCCAATGCAGTTTCAGCTTAAAAACAAAAAATCTGTCAAAATCACATCACAGAAGAAAATAAACAATCAATGGCTTACTCTCCCTTAAGCGTATTTCCTCAAAGCGCTGAAGAAGAGTCTGGATGTCTGTCTCTGTAAGGTATACTCCATCAGGTCGTATCTGTTGAGGAGCAGGAGCTGGCAAGAAGTTGCAAATCTTTTCAACGTAGTCTCTGTAAATCAATAAGAACTAATGAAAGAAACTTTAATACATCCCATGCTCAGAACATATATTTTTCATTTCACACACAGACAGACACACACACACACATAATTTTTTTTCATAAGTATCCAACATTTCCTGCATTAGCAAGGTAACACCTCAAACAGACTAAAAAAGGCTTCATGCGCTCACATCTATTCTCTAGCTGTCATGTGCGCTGCCTCAAAATTATAGCCCCCAATCCACAACCAAGCCCCACAGACCTTTTCACGGTTTCCCACAGCTGCTTCACATAACCTGGTTTGGTCCATCTACATCATATCACCCTCTGTATATCAATCACTTCAATTCCTTTAATCCTGTGAACATCTTTAACCCTCCTACATGTTCAAGCCCTGGACACTAAAAAATCTTTTCACTCCATTCCTCCACTTCCACTTTGGTCTACCCTTTCTCCTAGTCCCCTCTACTTCTGACACATATATTCTCTTTGTCAGCCTCTCTTCACTCATTCTCTCCATATGTCCAAACCATTGCAGCACACCCTCTTCAGCTTGTTCAACCACACTCTTCTTATTACCAAACCTCTCTCTTACCCTTTTATAACAAGGATAGTTTTCATAAAGTATTTCAATATTTACCTAGATTACATGAATATATTTTAGTTTTTATAGACTTTTAAGGTCATGTAACTAACTGCTACAAAAAGGAAAACAAAATGAAATATGTTGAACATGTAAATAAAATGTAAAACCATAGTGAGCACATTGTTCCAAAAATTAGAAAAACTTTGGATACAAAGGCTTACCCATGTCTAAATGACTTGAAAACTGGAAAATACTGAAACAAAAGGAACTTTCCAGTTAAATATGGCTTTGGTATGTTAACACTGTGTGATATACATCTCATGTAAAGTACTTTTTCTAAAAGAGTATGATTGCATTACAAAAGTGGGTGGAATATTTGCAATGGGAGTAGATCAATTTAAAGACTGAATATTGAACGTTTTATGGATACAAAAATGAATACCAGAGATATAACTATAACAACATATTTTAGTTTGGGAAATGAATGTACACGCAGTAAAAAACTGCATGTAAAATGGAAGGAAAGAGTGTGAAGGTGCACATATGAGAATGTAAGTATATATGGATGTGAAATAATGTAAAGTAACTATAATATCTGTGCTTGATCTGCCTGGATCTTCCTGGTACAAACTCTATGTCTCAATATACCAAACAGCCATGTGGCTTATTTGTTCTCATCCAATATGTAATGTTCAAATTTTTTGTAAGCAGCATTAGCTATTCTAATGTCTCACCTGTTGCTGAAGAGAACATGTGTACGAAGGGCAACAATCTCATAAAGGTCTCTCACAAGAGCTCTGGGAAGTGTCTCCATCACCAGTGCTAAAATCTGATAAAAATAAGCATTTTCAGTTTATGAATTATATCTTTTGATAATAATCCCCACTTTGGTGTCAGCCACTCCCCCATTCATTGTTTCCTGAGCCAGTTCATGACTGCCAGAACCATGACTGGTAATTTGATTTTTACCAAACCTCAGATTTTGCAGTTGTTAGTGTCTGCCTAAAGATGGTCATAGACAGCACTGAGAAAAGTTTCTTTAGTAAATGAGAGAGAGGGAAAGGAAGGGAAAGGAGAAACAAAAACAATGTTCATGAGGGTCTGTTTCAAAAGAGCAAAGGTTTTCACTCTTCAAACTATATATTTCTCTCGAACTGATAATGGTTCTCTGAAGAAAACAAGGCCATAGAAGACAGTTATACAACCAGATACCTGGTAAACCACCACGTCATCAGTACACTAGCTTGTCCTATATACACTTTTTGGCTTTTGATTCTGTCTTTGTATCCTCCACTAATACTTGAGAATATGAAAAAATCTTGACTGAGAATAGAGAAACATCCAGAAAGACAGAAATCGTGACCAAAGATGCCCAGTAAGAAGTGTTCTCAAACAACTTTAAGCCCTAAGAGGATTTGAGCTGGTGCTACCTTTAGGTAGATCCATGTTCCCGAGTGTATCGTGGCACACTAGACAAGAAGTTGGATGGCAATGGAAACTTGTAAATCATCGACACCATGACATGGGGTTATAAAGTTCTTTCCACAAGTCATGTAAGGGGGGAAAAAAGGTTCTACAAGAACAAAAAATCCTCCAAGGCCAAGCCTCACAAGTGTCTTGTTATTTAGAACCTCACACATTCAGAGGTAAAAAAAATATGGAAATGATTAGCTAATGTCTGCTGCAGGGTTAAAGAACTCAAAGTTTCAAATTATTATAGCCCAATCAAGATATTCTTTTTGTCCCTTCATCTATAAATTAATCCTACTAAAGCTGGGCCCATACACTTAATTCTCAGTTGAGAAAATTAAGAAAACATGATCAGAAAGGAAATGAAGGAAGAGAAAGCAAAACAAAGAAAATGGTCACCACCTCATAGACTGAAGACAATGTGGATCTAACTGCGTAACAATTTTCTTCAAAGAAAAACAAAGCATACTATTTACAATTGTTTGGATATTTTGAAAATAAAAAGGGATACCAATCCATGATGAAAGAGGGTACAGGCTTTATAAGGACTACCCCAGCAATATCTAAGGAACACAGAAAATCTGAGGTGCTGACTCAGGTCACATGATTGTTGAATGGTTGAGAAATCACTACAAACAAGCTGAAGGGGTGAATGGCTATCAAAGGATGGCGAATTCCCACAATACTGGTAGGGGATCAGTGAATTCTATTCCCTTGAGAGAACTGAGCTCTCTTGTTCATGGGGAGATAAAAAATCATAAGTGCAAATGATCTTTGGTATGTATTTCAATCCTTCAGAATCCATTTCAGTATGTTTCAACTAACCTTAAATCCTTGCTTATCAAATTCTTCATAGCGACCTCGGCGAATCACTTGCTGTGACCACCTGCAAAAGTCTTCACATTCAATCTCAAAGTTCCTCTAAATATTGTCATCATGACTAAAACACTTAATGTGACATAAAGCACTTCAGTTACAAAACCTAAAAATTTCAAAACTAAAACTGCTTAAAGGTTAGGTTAGGTTAGAGGTTAGGTTAGAGGTTAGGTTAGGTTAGAGGTTAGGTTAGGATAGAGGTTAGGTTAGGTTAGGTTAGGTTAGAGGTTAGGTTAGGTTAGGTTAGGTTAGAGGTTAGGTTAGGTACCTTAAACCCCTGCCTATCAAATCTTTTGTGGCGACCTCAGTGAATCACTTGCTGTGACCACCTGCAAAAGTCTTCACGTTCAATCTCAAAGTTACCCTAAATATTGTCAACATAACTAAAACACTTAATGCGACATAAAGCACTTCAGTTACAAAACCTAAAAATTTCAAAACTGAAACTGCTTAAAGATTGAACATTTTTAATTCATAACAGCAACATGTAATAGCAGTGAATGAATAAGGAAAGTAATGTAAGAAATCATAACCTTAAACCCCTGCCTATCAAATTCTTTGTGGCGACCTGCAAAAGTCCTCACATTCAATCTCAAAGTTCCCCTAAATATTGTCACAATAATTAAAACACTTAATGCAACATAAAGAACTTCAGTTACAAAACCTAAAAATTTCAAAACTGAAACTGCTTAAAGATTGAACATTCCTAATTCATAACAGCAACATGTAATAACAGTGAATGAATGAGAGTAATGTAAGAAATCAAAACCTTAAACCCCTGCATATGAAATTCTATGTGGCGACCTGCAAAAGTCCACACATTCAAGCTCAAAATTACGGTAAATATTGTCATTATAGGTAAAATGCTTATGGTGGTTAATGGGACATAAAGCACTTCAATTACAAAAACTAAAAATTTCAGACCTGAAACTACTTAAAGACTGAAAATTTCTTATAACAGCAAAATGTAATAGTGGTAAATGAGTAAGGTGAGTAATGTGAGAAATTATAAGTGTTAATGTAGATATGATCTGCAAAGAGTTAGTATGTTCAGATACATCAATACAGAAACAACAGCCTCTTCACTCTCTTCTTAATCTTTTTTTAATCATATTTCAACCTACACAGTAAATTACAGCTAGTAGGTTAGCATCAGTCAGCAACCCAAAGATATCTGACGTTACTCACAACACCACCAAAGTAGTTTCCTAGCCATGCATTCAGCAGCTATACCACCTAGTTGAGAAGCAAAAATTAATTATTCATGAGAAAAATATGAAAAGAAAAAAGGAAATATACAAAAAACATATAATCTTTAGCAAACAGTAATTTCTGGAGTGACCTGGTGTGAGACATTTGCAATGACCATACACACATCTAGAAATTTTATGGGCATATGTCATGAATACAAAAAGATATAGGAGCACTAAGGGTTCTTTCCAGACATGCATTTTCCGATAAATGTCACCTAACTTTCAAAATCATCACAAAACTTCCAATGTCACACAATTGTAAGCAACACAACTGTTTGTGCCATCACACATTTGCTGTACACAACAGCTGACATCATTAAACAACTGCTGGCATCATCATATAAGCTAACTCTGCTACACAGATACCACTCTAAGCCAGAATACTCTTACAAAACACACAACTCACCTACATCTCACAAGGTTGTCGGTGGCTATAACTAGCATCCTTCGAGAGTTACGCACAGCCTGCTCCACGTTCTCTATTAAAGACATGGGATGAAGATCTGTATAAATGAATTGAGAAGCTCTATGTGCCTGATCTATCCCATGTAAATGGGAAGGGAGTTAATGATATGCATAAACTGACAAATGTATGCTCTATAAACACAGGTTATTCATATGAGAACTTTTTGGTATTAACAAAATGCTGTTCATACATAAACATAGTGCTTACATAAAATCTATGATACTGCTTCAAATTGACAAACTGCAAGTCTGCAAGGGAAGAGGTACGTGTGTTCTCACTTAATTGTAAATTTCACAGAACTTTTCACCAAAATACCCTTGTTCCTGGCATCTGAACTCCATATCTCAATTTATGTTACCACTGAAATTGTTAAATTTGGTGTAGTTTCCAAGATCTCCTCAAGTCCTGTCTCATCTCTGCTCTTTTACCTTCCTCATTCACCACATAATCAAATTCAAGCATTACATGATAAATTTTTCGAGGTAGTGTATCACATATGATACTTTCTACAGGGTGAGTTAAGTAACTGTGCACCTATACTACAAATGATAAAACACCTCATTCTTGGTACTATTGTTACAACTAATGGTCTACAGGACTTTTAACACATACAGAGATCAACTTCGCCCTACTCCACCCCTTCTTTCCTCAAACAATGTCACTTCAGTGTTAATGTGAAAATAGTGAAGACCAATATTCAGACAAAGTGCAACAAAGTATGCTGAAAAGTATCCCAACACTGCTGTACCATACTGTAATGCAGTGGCACTTAACTGCCAAGTTTCATGAAACTGGATCAGTCGCAGATGCGACAAGATACAATAGGCCAGCAGCAGTAACATAAAACATTCGATATTCAGACGCATAATGCAAAGCCTGAAAAAGTCCATTCGTAAATTGGCACAGTAGATGGGTGTCTTGTACAGCAGCACACACAGACTGCACCTGCATCTTTACAAGATAACACCAGTGAATGAACTAAAAAAAGGGACATCAAGCATGTTGAATATTGCCAATGGTTTAGAGATTTTATTACTGCCAATGAAGTTGATATTCTAGACATTACATTCTTTACTGATAAAGTGTTGTTTCATTTATCTGGTTACATCAATACCAAAAACAATCAAGTTTGGTCGGCGACTAATCTACATAAGATCAAGGAGGCACCATCATATGATCAGAATGTTGGTGTGTGGTGCACCATATCATGAAATTGGATAATTGGCCCCATATTCTTCAGTGACACTATCAACTCAGAACATTTTGTGAGGTGAATCTTTACCCCTTCATTGGACATCTAAATGAGGAGGAAACTGCATACATCTACTTCCAAACTTCCAACAGGACATTGCTGCTGCAAACATGGCTTGTGTCTCCATGAAGTTACTGCACTGAGACTGCGCTATGCGTTTGGGGACAGAATAATTTCAAACGTCATTTGGCCACCACAGTTGCTAGGTCTTACATCCTCTGATTATTATCTATGGGGAGCAATGAATGGTAGTTTGCAAAAGAAAATCTTCACACTCTCCCTGAACTGACAGGAGCCACGGTAAATTTCATCAGGCATCTCTCATTGATTTGTCAGTAGAGGTATGTCTATATGCATGCGGGTGCCATTCCTAACTTAAAAAAGTATGGAAAATGTATTCATGCTATGTACCGAGACTGAATATGCTCATTGTTTACAATAGGTTCAGTGACTTCTAGTTCACCCTGTTACCATGGTAGTCTGTGTAAAGATTTAGTAATATGGGTGAATCAGTCCCTCTAAGGCAAGTTTGATTGGAAAACCTACAGCAAGATATCGCCTTAAGGCTACCAATATTCTTGATCTATGTTAATGACACAGATGAAGAACTTGATTAATATAGAATATATTTACTGATAATGCTCAAACCATGAAAGAAGTAAGGAATGGCCAGGATTTGATGAAGTTACAAAGGGAATCAGACTAGCTACGGAGTTCACCAGTATGTGGTTGATAAACCTAAACTCAGGCAACTGCAACTGTATGGTAATGAAGACAGGACACAGTAAAATGAGGCCTTATTATGATGGTGATCTGGCAGGAAAGAAGCCACTTGAATCTGTTTGTCAATTGGAATGGGGCTTATGCAAACTAAATGCCAAAACTCCACATTAAGAGAGCTTTTGAAGAGGCAACTTATCTCATTAAAGGTTAGCATTAGAACTGCATTTTAGCACATGGATATGGGAATGCTTTATAAATTGTTTACACCTTATATTAGATCTGAATCAAAATATGGTTTTCAAGTTTGGTCATCTTATTTAAAGAAACAAACACTTAATAGACAAGGTCAAGAGGAGGGCAATTAAGATGATACATGAAAAAAGAAAGCTTAACTATATGCAGAGGTTAGAATCCGTATGTTTGTCTACCATCAAACAGAGAGGAATAGGGGGAGACTTAATTACAACTTTCATGATTCCTGTCAAAAATGTTATGTGAAAAAAGAAAGTTTAATTATATACAAAGGTAAGAAGCTCTATGTTTCCCCACTATCAAAGACATAATACAGAAAAACAATTACAACTTCAATGTTTCTCAAACAATCTAACAATTCTGACAGCTAGCAGTTTCCTGAAAAATGCTGAGAAAGAGCAACTAAATATTATAGCAAGAAATTAAGCAATGAATTCATTTGCAAAGATGTAAAGAAGTATTTCCACAGTAATATATTTGCACAAGAGTGGAGCTAGCTGAGTATCGAAACTGAAAGAGATTATAAGGTTGCATGATGATAAAGAAAGTTCAAGAGAAAGGGGCTCATCATGTACTTATCTATGGCATTTGTTTACTTACTCCTACCTAAGGACCTCCCTTTTAGGGGGATACTTTACAAACAGATAGTTACTTAAGTATGATGAGACAAATGACCATACCTAAAACCCAGTCTCCTGGCCTGAAGACATTATCGTGCCAAGCCACACAGTAACCACGATGAGTGAGTGGAATGACAACATGCCCCCGTACCAGTTCATTATCCAATGTGGAATGAACAATGAAGACATCATACCTCCTCTATTGGGGAAGAAGAGCGATTTCACATAAAAAAACAAGCACTGCAATTAAAAACAAGAAATGTAAGGATCATGGTAATGTTTGTTTTAAATCCAACAAAAAATCTTCAACATGCATGGGAATGATTCAACGTATGTGAATGGTGGAAGGTAGGCAGATTAGGGTAGTGAGTGGTGGGATGAAGAAGTAAATTTGCTAGTGAAAGAGAAAAGAGAGGCATTTGGGTGGTGCTTACATGGAAGGAGTGCAAAAAAAATGGGAGATGTATAAAAGAAAGCGGCAGGAGGTCAAGAGGAAGGTGCAGGGGTTGAAAAAGAGGGCAAATGAGAGCTGGGATGAGAGAGTATCATTAAACTTTAGGGAGAATATAAAGATGTTCTGGAAGGAGGTAAATAACATGCATAAGACGAGAACAAATGGGAATATTGGTGAAAGGGGAAGAGGAGGAGGTGATAACAGATAGTGATGAAGTGAGAAAGAGATGGAGTTAGTATTTTAAAGGTTTGTTGAATTGATGATAGAGTGGCAGATGTAGGGTATTTTAGTTGGGGTGGTGTGTGAAGTGAGAGGGTCAGGGAGAATGGTTTGTTGAAGAGAGAACAGGTAGTGAAAGCTTTGCAGAAGATGAAATCCTGCAACGAGGTGGGTTTGGATGGTATTGCAGTTGAATTTATTAAGAAAGGAGGTGACTGCATTGTTGATTGGTTGGTAAGAGTTTTCATTGTATGTATGGATCATGGTGAAGTGCCTGAGGATTGACAGAATGAATACATAGTGCCATTGTACAATGACAAAGGAGATAAAGGTGGGTGTTCAAACTACAGAGGCATAGGTTTGTTGAGTATTCCTGGGAAATTTTATGGTAGGGTGTTGATTGAGAGGGAGAAGGCATGTACAGAGCATAAGATTGGGGAGGAGCAGTGTGGTTTCAGAAGTGGTGCAGGATGTATGGATCAGGTGTTTGCTTTAAAGAATGTGTCAGAAATTCTTAGAAAAACAGATGGATTTGTATGTAGCATTTATGGATCTGGAGAAGGCATATGATAGGGTTGACAGAGATGCTTTGTGGAAGGTGTTAAGAGTATATAGTGTGGGAGGTAAGTTGCTAGAAACAGTGAAAAGTTTTTATCAAGACTGTAAGGCATGTGTATGACTAGGAAGAAAGTGATTGGTTCCCAGTGAATATCGGTGTGCAGTAGGGGTGCGTGATGTCTCCATGGTTGTTTAATTTGTTTATGGATAGGGTTGTTAGGGAGGTGAATGCAAGAGTTTTGGAGAGGGGGGCAAGTATGTAGTCTGTTTTGGATGAAAGGTCTTGGGAAGTGAGTCAGTTGTTGTTCGCTGATGATACAGCGCTGGTGGGCTGTTTGGGTGAGAAACTACAGAAGTTGGTTACTGAGTTTGGTAAATTGTGAGATGGAAGAAAGCTGAGAGTAAATGTGAATAAGATCAAGGTTATTAGGTTCAGTAGGGTTGAGGGACAAGTCAGTTGGGAGGTAAGTTAAAATGGAGAAAATCTAGAGGAAGTAAAGTGTTTTAGATATCTGAGAGTGGATTTGGCAGCGGATGGAACCATGGAAGTGGAAGTGAGTCACAAGGTGGGGGAGGGGGCAAAGGTTCTGGGATTGTTGAAGAATGTGTGAAAGGCGAGAAAGTTATCTTGGAGAGCAAATATGGGTATATATAAATGAATAGTGGCTCCAACAATGTTATATGGTTGTGAGGCATAGGCTATAGATAGAGTTGTGCAGAGGAGGGTGGATGTGTTGGAAATGAGATGTTTGAGGACAATGTATGGTGTGAGGTGGTTTGATCGAGTAAGTAATGAAAGGGCAAGAGAGATGTGTGGATAAAAAGAGCGTGGTTGAGAGACCAGAAGAGGGTGTGTTGAAATAGTTTGGTCACATGGAGAGAATGAGTGAGGAAAGACTGACAAAGAGGTAGAGGTAATATGGAGAGTGGGGGGTGCTATTTCATGTGTGGCAGACTGGCGGTGGGAATGTAGGAAGGTAGCAAGTATGAATATGTACATGTGCATGTACATGTATGTATATGTCTGTGTACGTATATGTATGTATTTATTGAAATGTATTGGTATGTATATGTGCGTGTGTGGGTATTTATATATGTACTTGTGTATGTGGGTTGGTTAGGCCATTCTTTCGTATGTCTCCTTGTGCTACCTTGCTAATGTGGGAGACAGTGATTAAGTGTAATAAATAAATGAATATAAACATATATACATACATACATACAGTAGTGGTGAAGTGAGGAGGAGTGAGTATTTTGAAGGTTTGTTGAATTTGCTTGATGTTTGAGTGGCAGATATAGGGTGTTTTGGTGAAGGTGGTGTGCAAAGTGAGAGGTTCAGGGAGAATGGTATGGTAAACAGAGAAGAGGTAGTGAAAGCTTTGCAGAAGATGAAAGCCGGCAAGGCGGTGGGTTTGGACGGCATTGCAGTGGAATTTATTAAAAAATGGGGTGACTGGTTGGTGAGGATTTTTAATGAATGAATGGTTCATGGTGAAGTGCCTGAGGATTGGCAGAATGCATACATACTGCCATTGTACAAAGGCAAATGGGATAAAGGTGTATGTTCAAATTACAGAGGTATAAGTTTGTTGAGTATTCCTGAGAAATTATATGGGAGGGTATTGATTGAGAGCGGGAAAGCACATACAGAGCATAAGATTGGGAAAGAGTAGTGTGGTTTCAGAAGTGGTAGAGGATATGTGGATCTGGTGTTTGCTTTGAAGAATGTATGTGAGAAATACTTAGAAAAGGAAATGGATTTGTATGTAGATAAACCAATGATAGTTAATTATGTAATGCAGATAGTGATTGAGGAAAGCAGTCTTATTCAAGAAAGATGTACAGTTAGCACCTAGCACTAACCTTACCATTTTGGCTAAATCTTGCTATTTGTTCATGTAGTCAACAGGTAAGTTCTCTTCTCTTTTAGAAAAAAAAAAAAAATCGATTATGTTATGTATGTAGCAGCTGTGAAGAACAGTTATATTCCTCAAGCAAGACCTGTAGAATGCTTTGTGCCAATGCTTGCCATTTTGGCAGAACTGAGAAATGTGGAATATCCGCAGAAAATTTAAAAGAATTCTTGACTTGGTTGAGATCAGTTCCAGATGGAATGAAAATAGATCATAAAAAATGTTGGTGGCAGCTGAGAAGAAGAACCAAATTAATCAAGCAAGATGTGCATGAGCATTTTGCACTAACCCAGCCATTATGGCAAAATCTTGTTGTAGGTACTTGTAGGTAGTAAAGTCTTTCCCTCTAACATTATCAAGTGATGAATATTGTAATTTTGAAAAGTTTCACTGCAAGAGATGGAAACTTATCGATGAGCTTAGTTATTGTATATTTAAGAGTGAGAGTTGAATACTTCTGTATTGTATTGTCAACAGTGAAACAAATAAACATATTAAGAGGACTTCATAAGCAAAGTCATGGCAGTGAAACATATAGAGAACCTTGAAAGATTCAAAGAACTGCAACCTTAGTGCCCAAAGAGAAGAGAACGATAAATGGTGATCTGTGCGTTGCAACAAATTGTAGGTTTAAAAGAAAATGTATTGAACTTCAGAGTCTCTCAGTAGGGAAGATACAGACTTTTTAAGTCTTCAAGAATGCCATGGAACATATCAAAAATAAATCAGATGGAAATATATGACATCCCAACCAGGAAGCTAAAATAATTTTTGAAAGTCCTGCTTAAAGAAATATGAATCATGTGTGGAGCATCTACAGAAACACTTAAAAGAGTAATTGATGTTTTTTTGTTTGTAATCAGTCACAGATAAACTTAATGCAAGTGGCAATGAAGAATGCTTATACTCATCGAGCAAAACATAAGATGAGCACTTGATGCTAGCCCTGCCATTATGGCTGAATCTCGTCATAGATACTGGAAGGTAGATCCTCTCTTGTGTGCCTTATATCGTGGGAAATGCAGTAATTTTGCCCAAGTAGATTGTAATAAGTAATGCTCAATACAAGTTGGTACACATTCATTATGGTAGACCTTGTAAGGCAGATGTGCATTTGTAAGAAATAAGCTTGTTTCATGGACTGAAGAGTGAAGTTGGTAGCATTTGGGTAAGCAA
>JAUTXX010127567.1:0-26923 GCA_032273605.1 Panulirus laevicauda
TTAGTGATGCCTGTGTAGGGGGCCAGCACTTCAGGGGTTGTTAAGTTGCACTTTTTGACCCGGGTAGATGTCTTTTCTTTCTGTCTCACTCTCACGTGGACTACTAGTAGCATTCTGTCCACGCACATGCAGTCCCTCCTTGTATACGTAACACTTGACAATGCTTAACTCAACCCATTCTTCATAGCTCTAGATTTTCCTATGATGAGCACTATGTGCTATCTCCACCTTTTGGCAAAATGGTAGGAGCATTAGATAATAGTAGTAGGTAGGAACATTTGGGCAGGAGCATTAGGTATAAGTAGTCTGTAGGAACGTTATGTAGGAGCCTCTGCAAAGACTACACTAGAGTTGCCCTCTGCCAGTGCCCTGTTAGGGGTGAGGCACTGAAGGTAAAGGTGCGGCACTAGTGTTCACTAGTTATGTAGACTCTGTTTCCACGGCCACCATTTGAGGGAGTTCTAGTTGGGAACATGCATCAATAGATATAAGTCGGCATCCATTGACCAGTCAGATCTGTTATTGGTGCTACCCTCGGGAAGGCTAGTATGGCTGTGTGGTTAGCCAGCACTTCAGCGGTTGTCATGTTGCACTTTTTTGATCTACATAGCTGTCTTCTCTCTCTGCCTCACCTACACATGGGCTGGTTGCTTTCCATCCACAAACATACTGCCTCTCCTTGTCCCAAACAACACTTGATATACACAACTTATTCTTCATTACACTTAATTTTTCCTGCGATGAGCTCCATGCACGAGCTGTCTTTTGGCAAAACGATTAGAGCATTAGATAGAAGTAGTAGGTAGGAATGTTAAGCAAAATCATTTAGGCAGAAACATTCGGTAGAAATAGAAGGCAAGACCCTTAGGAAGGAGCATTAGGTAGAGGTAGTAGGTTGGAACATTAGGTAGAAGTAATGTGTTGGAGCCACTAGAAACACTGCATTAGAGTTGCCTTCTGCCAGTGGCATGCTAAGTGTGAGGCAGTAAAGGCCAAGAAGCGGCAGTGGAGTTCATCAGTCATGGAGACTTGTTGTGGCCACCTGCTTGGAGTTCCCAGAGGGAATGGATATTATAGATGGATATGACACTGACATTAGTGGGCTTGTTGGTTTATTGCTTATTTTACAGAATGAAAAAATGAAAGACTGGTGCATTTCAGGAAAATATATTAAATCCTGCTATGTAGTTTGCTTTTATTTGGACAAATTATGTTGAGCAGCACTGAAACAAAGGGTGTGAAGTGATTTTAGGATATAAATCAACTTTCCTGAATATAGCACTTTCCTTAATGTTTGCTCTATGACTTTTTACTTGTGGATTTTAAAAGTGTTCTTTTCAAGAAAGATACTCTGGAATCTTTTTTGACCGACATGAATATAACTTTACATCTAATGATAGAGCCTTTGTGTGTGCGTGTGTGTCAGTATCATAATTCCATGACAATAGAAACTATGCTTTATGCATATTGTGGGGATTGGATCCAAGGGTTTGCACCTGGGTATGATTTTTCAGTGTGGTGTGTGTGTATTTGTCAGCACCATAGCTCCTGACGATGAGAGAAAAACTTCGTATATATTCTAAGGGAGCCCCAGTGGTGTACACCTAGGTATGATTTATTTATTTTTGGGGTGTGTGGGTTTATCAGCCCCATAGCTGCATAACGATGATAGAAACTTGAAACTTTGTATGCATATTAAAGAAATACCCAGCAGTGTACACCTCGGGTACGATTTTGTAAATTTAGTGTCTGTCAGAGTCATATTTCCATGATGATGACAGCTAGAAACTTAAAACTTTGTATGTATACTAAGGGAAACTAAGCTGTGCACCAGAGTATGATTTTTTTTTCTTTGATTTGGTCTCTGTGTGTTTGTAAGCACCTTGAGTTATATTCCTTGGGATGAGGGGTAGTTCTGGGATGAGCAGGGTATTCCTTGGGTTAGTTCCCGAGATAAAGCAGGACTTGCCTTGGGTTGCAGGTCATAGAATGTAGTCCGCAAAATGCATGGGAAGGATCTGGACGAACTGATCTTAGGATAAATGGGGTGGGATGAATACCCCTTAAAAGACCCAGAGTTTAGGTGTAGGTACTTAAGAATCTGGGAAGGTTTTTAAGATACCACTTTTGGCCTTGAAGACTTTTCAGGCCACTATAGGCTGGCCATTTTAAGGTAATGCCAGGGACTCTGCTGGGGTCAAATTTGCAAACCATAGTCAAATTATAGTTACTTTTTTTTCATGGAAATGTTTTTATAGTAAGAAGTGAAGGTACCAACCCAATCATAGACATTTTATCTGCAGGAATAAGTGACCCATGTGAGGGTGGTAACATTCGTGTACACACAGCAATGACCCTAGAACAGCAGGACCTGGTGTGTTTAACAGCGCAGACCCTCCTTCGGGTCCTGTCCCATGGAGGTTACAAGCAGATCCTAGGGCTTGAGGGCAATTCAAGTAAGTTTGTTTTGTCTGGAAATTTGACTGATAAGCAGTAGTAAGATGTTTATGCCATATTTGTCTCTGCATATCTTTTTCATTTATATATCATATAATTTTGGGTATATAGGAATTATTGAAATACTTTAATTCCTGTTTACAGTTATTGGATATATGCCAAGCAGAAAGAGGTCTATAGTAATAATTAGCAAATGTTTAATACTCCCATCCCTCGCTCTGTGCAGGGGTTATGTTCTGCAAAAATTTCGCACAGAGAAATTGCGCGCAGCAAACCAATAAACATTGAGAAAAAAATGGGATGTAGTCTGCAACTTCGTGGTCAACACTGGGAGATTCTCCCATTACCTTGACATTGTGTTGCTTCTGACGTCAAATAAACTTATTGAGCCATCCTTCACTTGCTTGAAATTATTCTGGCTCAACTGCATTGTCATCTTAGCATAAATGCTTATAAATCTTCCGTGCTTTAGATCTGAGCAGGAGTTTACCAAGGCTGCTCCTCTTCTTTGTCTCATGCTCCATCTTTCTCATATGTAGATTTCTCAATGTGAAATTTTGTCTGTGGCTAAAGCCTCCAGCATATGAAAATATGCATGTTTGCTTCATCGGTTGTAATGGTGTTACTCTTTCCAGGTATAGCAAGTGAAATGTCAGTTTGGGATGGTGTTGTTGTATCGGCATTGGAAAAAGCATATGAAAAACCACCAGAACGACCCCCTCAGGATGACGACACTGATAATATGGATGCTGATGATGATCCTATGGAGACCACAGATAATTAGAATGAAGAACCAAACAGAGGATTCCTCTCTAATATTTAGAATAGGTAACTCTCTTTTAAGATATCTTTGCAGGGTTTGAAGTCATGGGCTGAGATTTCAACATGTTTTAGCAGTTATCAGTTAAAGATTATGCCTTTTTGGTGAAGGCCATTGCTGAAATAAAGGGAATGCATCAGTTCAGCTGTACTGATAAAGCATCTAAAGCTCTTGACTTAATGAAAGATTTGATATAAAATTATGGTAAAATCAGGAATATGCCATAAATTTTGGTAGAATAAAATCCTTTTCACAAAAAAATGTAGCTGTGGTGTTGCTGGTTGCCCTGTACCACAGACTCCCTCCCGGCTTTAAATGAATTTTCCTTCTCAGCATCTTCAGTCATATCAATGTCTCGCCTGACTAAAGTATTATCCGTATTAGAGGGTCATAATGCGTCATTTGAAGGCATTTTATTTAAAAAAAAAAATTGAATAATCAGCAATGTATTCAGAATTAACATGGTTCTATTTTTCATTTAATGTTAACCTCTTTATTTAAGGAAGTTGTTGTTTTCGTATGATATATAATTTTAAAATGGTTAACTACATGATAAACATGTTGCAGTTCCAATTCCTGTGCCCTCTGCTGTGTACATTTATGTAGATTCCACTTTTGAGGAGGAGTCTTTTATATTATCTTGTGCATGTGTGTCGAGAGGTCAAGAGTGTGATATTGTGTGTAGTTCAAATTGTTAGTCATCTGCGAGTGAAATTGTTGTTCAAAAAACATCCTTTGTTGCTAAAATATGAGAATCCAAATTGCTTTTTAAACTGTGTGTAATCCTTGGGGTTTTGACATGCTGTTTTAAGATCAAATTTTGATGCAGATACTTCATATAAGTTGACGTCAGTAAAGACCCATGGTTGAATAGTTTATTTTTAGATTAAATTGTCATTATCTTCTGTCAAATAATGCAAACTTCTGGCTCAGACTTTAATGAGTATTATGACGAGGCTTATCCTCAGTTGTTTTGACAGTACTTTACATTTAATTTTGATTAAAAATCTGTTGAACTCAAAGTAAACGTATTCACTGTTTGGATAGGGTTAATTCTGAGAATTTGCAGTTCAGTATCCAATCTCGAATATTAATGTTCAGAATTGTAGCTTGATGGGCCACACTCTTATATAGTTGTCAAGGTACTGTGCACGTGCCATTGGAAGTTCACTCAAGTACATTAATATCCAAGTAATGACAAGATTACAAAGAACTTTGTATGGAATTTGATGCTCATTATTAAAAAGGGTGATTCGAGTTATTGCCAAAAATATATTAATTGTATTGAAACATTAGGTAGGAGTAGTAGTCAAAAGGAACATTAGGGAGGAACCTATGCACGCACTGTGCCAGAGTTGCCTTCTGCCACTGGCCTGTCGAGGGTGAGGCACTGAAGGTTAAGAAGCGGCACTGGAGTTCACCAGTTGTGGAGACGATTGCTGTGGCAACCTCCTTGAGGGAGTTTCAGTTGGAAACAAGCGTCAGAGATATAGATAGTGAATTTATTAGCACTTGTGCTGTCTGTGCCGTCATTCAGATTCCGAATAGAACTTAAGTGGGAAAAAAGAAAGTAGTTTGCTTAAATAATTTTGTAACAAAATATTTTGGTAAGCTGTTAATAATTGTAAATGGGTAGTTCTTGTGAATCATTACTATTGCTGTGTAAATGTAAGATCTCTATTATATCAGGGTGGTCATTGTAATATCCCATATTTCAATACTATATACTGTTAGCTATTTCTCACTAACAAGTATTTGAAGAATTTTGAATTTTATTATAGATAACTTTTATTGCAGATTAATTGCTTAATGCATAGTTTTCAGTATATATTTTTCTGAACATTATGAAAAACAGCTTCGTCATCCAATTAGCTTATTGTAGCTTTCAAGAGCCTCAGTAAAAGATTTTCCGTAGAGGTTTTGTAAATTTGATAATAGCATTTACTTCACTGCTCAAACCAGCCTATTATTGTTATTCAATAGACAATTATTTGAAGGTGATGAAAGGGATTGAAATAGGTTCTTGATGTTCACTTCCAGTCACTGTGAATAGTATAGAGTAACAAATTGTGATTATATGGGTTCGCTTTGATGAACATTATTGTCAGAAATAGGGCTGTTATATTTGCATTACTGTGACTGGTAATATATAATTCAGTACATATAGGTTAGTTATACGAGGTAATTTATTTAAAATCGTCTGCTGTGGCAATAACTGGAGTCATGGGTGAGCATGTAAGTTGAAGTTGGTAAAGCTGACTTTATTTACTTCCTTTTACATCTAACTTCATGAGTAAGAATTCTTTGGTGTGTGGTTTCATTGAACTATAATTTATCCGAACATTATGTTCACTTTTTATAATAGTTACTTCTGTTCTTTGCGAAAAAATGCACAGCAACTGTGTAGATGGAGTTCACTGAAATGATATCACTGCCACACCCTCTGTTGATGAAGAGGGACATAAGTTGCTTAGGAGTATGTAAAGCCATTAGTGTGTTTATTTCATAAAGGATGTTTTTTGGTGGAGATTCCACTGTCGAATGAATTGAGAAAGTTAAGCATGTATGAATTGTCTTGTGAGCGTGTTTGGGAACATGATTGATACTTTAATGCCGTGCAGTTACACAAATGACAGTAAAGAGTGGAAAGCATCAAATGATTTATGCATTACATAAAGTTATATTTATTTCTGTAAATCATTTTGCCACCTATGGAGACATCTGTTCCATATGAATAAAACGAGTGTTGCATATATGTTTCAATGACGAACTCATTAATTGGCATCATTTAGCAAGTATTTAGATGGTTAATTTTTCTCTTTCATGTATTACTGAAATATCTAACACATTACTTCTCTTTATATCTCCAGTCAACATACAGACCTTGCCTAGTATATTCTGTACAAACCTAGATATCAAAGCATTCGCATAGAAAGGATAAACTGCCTCTTCATAAAAGCACAAACAAAACGATGTTTGCCCATGGCATTACTTCCACGTACAGATTCTGTTTACACCACATGCATTCATATATATCTCTGGGAACTCACTCAAGAGGGTGGCCATTGTAAAGTGTATCCATAACTGGTGAACTTTAGTGCTGTTTCGTTGCTTTAGTGCCTCACTTTTAAGAGGCCACTGGCAGAGGGCAACTCTGATGCAGTTTCCAGAGGCTCCTACCTAATGTTCGTACCTTCTACTTTTACTTGTTGCTCCTATCAGGCAGGTAGTACCAGTAATATACCTAACTGGTCAGTGGCTGCCTACCAACTGTGACCTACTCTCTAGCAATAGCCTTTGTCACCAAATCTCAATGTTCCACTTGCACAAATTTATGAACATTTTCACAGAATACTAAAAGCTTTTTCGAATATATATTAATGACATAGTAAAAGAATTGTCGGTAGTAGATGGTAGGCAATCACCGACCAGAGAGGTATATCACCAGTAATGCCCACCTGGGTTTTGGGAGGGCTAGTGATGGCTGTGTAGTGAGCCAGCACTTCAAATGTCTTTCAAGTTGCACTGCTGTGACCCAGGCAGCTCTTTCTTTCTATCTGCCTCACCTACGTAGACTGCTGGCATTCTGTCCTCAAACATAAGTCTCCCGTTGTCACGTATGACACTTAATTCACACAACTCATTCTTTGCGACTCTAGATTTTCCTGCTGCGAGTGCCATGTGCTAACCTTGCCTTTCAGCGAAATGGTCAGAGCAATAGAGTGAAGCAGGAAAGTTAGGAAGAAGTAATAGCTGGGAGCATTAGGTAAAGGTGTTAGGTCGGAACATTAGGTCGTGGTAGTTGGTAGAAGCCTGTGCATACGGTGTGTTAAGAGTTGCCCCCTACCAGTGGCCTATTAAGGGTGAGGCACTCAAGGCTAAGAAGCAGCACTGGAGGCTACTAGTTATGGGGACTATCACTGGGGCCTTCCCTTTGAGGTAGTTCCAGAGGGGGAACAGGCTAGATAAATAGATTCCTACTGTAATACTTCAACAAATGGTAGTAGCTGGTACACAGCCAACACTCAGCAAGGTACATTATCGGTACAACCTCCCTGGGTATCGGGAGGGTTAGTAAAGCTGTGTAGTGAGCCAGCACTTCTCCGACCTGGGTAAAAGTCTTTTTTTTCTTCTTCACCCAAACGTAGACTAGTGGCATTCTGTCCACAAACATACAATCTACCCTAATCACACATAACATGTAACTCACACAGCTCATTCTTCATAACTAGATTTTCCTGCGGTGAGCACTGTATGCTAGCCTTGCGTTTTGACGAAATGGTAGGAGCAGTAGATGGTAGTAGAAGGTAAGAATATAAGACAGGAGCATTAAGTAGAAGTATTAGGCAGGAGCAGTAAGTAGTAGTAGTAGTCAATGGCAACATTAGGTAGGAGCCTTTGCAAACACTCCACTAGAGTTGCCCTTTGCCTGTGGCCTGTTAAGGACGAGGCACCAAAGGCTAAGAAGTGACATTGGAGTTTCCTAGTTATGGAGAGACTATTGCCATGGCTACCCCCTTGAGGGAGTGCTATGAGTGAACAGGCATCAGAGATACAGACAGATAGATTAGTAGTAGTAGTAGTCTATCTAGTTATGTATATCATCTAATGCCTGTATCCAATTAGAACTCCCCCAAGCGGGTGGCCACAGCAATAGAGTCTCCATAACTAGTAAACTCCATTGCCACTTCTTAGCCATTAGTGCTTCACCCTTAACAAGCCACTCGCAGAGGGCAACTCTAGCACAGTGTTTGCAGAGGCTTCTATCTAATGTTGCTACTGACGACTACCTAATGCTCATGCCTAATGTTCATACCTATTACTACTGCCTAATGCTCTTACCTACTATGTCTATCTATTGCTCTTACCATTTCGCCAAAAGACAGGGCAAGAGCATAGTGCTCACCACAGGAAAATAAAGAGTTGCAAAGAATGAGCTGTGTGAGTTATAAGTTGTCGAGTGATATGTGACAAAGAGATACCGTATGTTTGTGGACAGGATGCCAGTAGTCCAAGTGTGTGTGTGAGGCAGAATGAAAAGACAGCTACCTGGGCCAGAGGAGTACAACTTGACAACCACTGAAGGGCTGGCTCAATACACAGCCGTCACTAACCCTCCTGATACACAAGGCGGGTAGTAATGGTATTATACATACCTGACCATTAGCTGCCTACCAACTAGGCAGGAATATTAGGTAGTAGTATTAGGTAGGAACGCTAGGTACGAGCCTCTGCAAACACTGCGCTAGGTACGAGCCTCTGCCAATGGCCTATTAGGGGAGAAGCACTAAAGGTTAAGAAGCAGCACTAGAGTTCAAGTTATGGAGACTTTTGCCATAGCCACCCACAAAAGGGAGTTCCTAAAGAGTATGAGCATCAAAGATATAGACGAATAATGAACAACAAAGATCACTAACATACATCAAAAAATCCATTGACACATTTATAACAAACCAATCTATGCTGTAAACTAAATATATATGTAGACAAGTATTGCTGACAGTGTACAATTATACTTTAAATATCTGGTATAACTGAAAATATTTAACACGATGGATTTTCTCATCTTTTATTTTAAAGCAAATGCAAAATTGGAAAAATCACAAAGTATAAAAAGAAAAAATACAACAGAACCAAATATGGCTTCTACAAAGAAGACATCTATAATATCTACGGAGACATCTTTAGTAAACGAAGACATCTACTCAGTTCTGACCATCCAGAATCTGGACTCTCAGCACTGAGGCAGAACAGATGACGTACAAGTAAAGACGAGGTGAAGTAAATCAATCCATTCCAAAAACTGACATGTATGTAAAATTCATATGCAGTATAAACAGTATGGGTACTCAAGAATCTGCAATTCAAAAATAGTATGCAAAATATTTAAGGGTAATCATTACAATTTTAATCATGATCTTATTTCTAGTTTTTGTTTTTGCAAGATGGATTTTCTTTTTAAGAAACTTTTGAAATATTACAATACCATCCGTCTGTTCTACCTCTAAACTTAATCATACATAGTTTACATGACATAGTTTACTTGTGACCTAAGTCCAACAAATTACTGTACATACAATGTCAAACAAAAATATAGGCTCATTAAAGAATTAAAATGCATCCACAACGAAACAAATTCAGATGCACTAAGTGGCACAAATTAAATGGCAAATGCAAACTGACTGTACAAATGTAAAAAACTTTGGTCTATGGGCACGAGGATAGATGCACAGCCACCAAGAGGATACAAAGTTAGATTGCAGATAACTGAGTTCTGCTCCAGTTTCTGTACTTTCAAGATACATTCGTTACTGATTAACAAGTGTACAAAAATTATCTTTTTCAAGATATCCTAATCTGATTTACTTGCAATTTTATTTATTAGTCACAAGACTAGAATATTTAGTATAAGCATCCAATATATTAAATTTACTATAAATCATCCCCTTTAGTTGGCTGTGACATCTACCATAAAAAAATGGTGGGACATGGATTGTCAAGTTAGCTGGTGTGTGTGGTCTGGCTCGGTAAGGGACTCGGTGCTTGAGGATAACCTAAATACAATATTAATTGTAAGAATATTGTAATAGAAAATGTTTTGGGACTTACAAAGTAGGCTTTCACTTCTGCAAAATGACAGAGACAATAAGCTGAGCATAAAAAATGACATTCATAACAGTTGATGAATGAATTTTATTTGGATAGAATGAGAATTTCCATCTCTCAAGTATATCATTATTATTATTATTATACAGTAAAACTCGGGATCTCATTTATGGAACTTCCACATGCAACCTCAATAAAGGTGACTTCTCAATCACACTGTAACCCTTGCAAAGCAGTGTTCCGTTACACCACTTGTAATGACCTTCCAAAAAGCATCTATATCAACCCTATCACATGCCTTCTCCAGATCCATAAATGCTACATCTAAATCAATCTTTTTCTATTTCTCATACATTCTTCAAAGCAAACACCTGATCCACACATTCTTTACCACTTCTGAAACCACACTGCTCTTCCCCAATCCATTCATATATTCACACATATATAATAAATGGCCATACACGCACATATACCCATCAACATATACACACGTACATACACATACACATATACACAAGTACATACTCATACTTGCTTGCCTTCATCCATTTCTGGTGCTACCCCCTGCTCTAGCAAGGGGGTCGTGAAATGCATCGAAACCACAGCTCCCTATCCACATCAAGGCCACACATGGTTTCCCCAGACGTTAAATATTTGGGGGTAATGGAACAGAATACTGCCCTCATATTCCCTGCATGTCTTGTAAGGTGAATAAGGGGTGGGAGAAGTGACTGAAAGTCTTCTCTTCCTGTATTACTATCCAAAAGAAAATGCAGAGCAAGGAGCCAAGTGGGGATTTTTCTCTCTAAGGATCTGTCATCTGTTCTTGACGCAACATCTTTCATGAAGGAAATGGCAAGCGTGTATGAAAAATTGTGTGTGTATATATACTGTAAACCCTATTCTAAAAGACTTTTTATGTATCGAAATCTAACTTCTAACTGGCTCTCAGGACCCTTAAGAGACTGACTAAGTTTTAAATCTACCAGAAAGTTCAGAGATATCCAATATATCACAAATTTAGTCCAATATTGCAATGACTTTGTGATGTAAGAGACTAGTATGTTAGATATGGACCCAAGTCTGGAAAGCTCCTCGACTGCTGAACAACAACAGTATTCTATCAGTTCCCGACCTCCATCCTGGATGCTTTAAAAATGTCACCAAGATCACTTAGCTGCCTAACTACCATCAATATTCAACACCTACTAAATACACGAAACTATGTCCAGTACCATCTCAATATCCTTGGCAAGCTATTCTTTGCAAAGTACATTACATAAAAATTGGAATGTTACAGAATAATCCTTTAAATACAGACTTAAGTCTGAGCCCTTAGTCTACTCCTAGGCTTGCTAACAACTACATTACTTTGTTAGTTCTTGATGTCAATCCAGGACACCCTCTATATTTTTAAGTGCTGTTAATGGACTGAATGAGTGCATGTGAAGCCTCGGATAAACCATGGAAAGGTCTGTGGGGCCTGCTTGTGAAAAAGAAGCTGTGGTTTCAGTGCATTACCCATGACAACAAGTGAACTGATGTGAGCGGACGTGACCTTTCTTTGTATGTTAGTGGCATTACCTCACTAAAGCGGGAAACAGCAATCAAGTACGAAAATATGTATAGTGTGTAATACAGATCACTCCTTAGTTGCATTACAAACCACAAACATTCAACACCAGCATAACGAAACAGAACTGTCTTATACAATCTTACCTTGATATGACTGGCAAGCAGTTCTTTAAAACAGAGCTAGACAGACCCCCCTCCCTCCTTTATAACCAACCACCCTCATATATAAAAAAGTTTACTTTGCTGTACATTTACCAGCCTATAATTACAGATCCTCACATCTTAAGTACACACAACATAAAGAAAACATATTCACATTGTAGTGACTTCAAAAGACCTAAACAACTGCCCTAACCCAGTCTTAAAAGGTCATTCAACTAGAAATGCACCCAACTTGATACTAAACTCCCCACATAAAAATGAGTTACGCATTATCATCAGTGGTCCAGACACAAACCATCTATCCAACATTAGAAACACTATCACAAGAGCTTTCATGCAAGATGCACTTAAACACAGTGGTATCATGGAACAATTCTTAACTCCCACTTTCGCTCAACAAAGACAAACATACGTTTAACACTTCTTGACGTGTGGTCCAGCCAAGTGGATGTGGTAATCTTCCCGACTGCTGTGGGAGCTCCATGGAAGGGAAACCTGGGACATGAAGAAAGGGTAAGTTTAGATTTAATAATTATTTTCATTATCATTAGTATATAACTCTAGGACCCATTTATGGGGCCCCTGTGACTTCAAGGCTGCACTAAAAACAAGAGGAAGGAAATGATGGACTTCTCGGAAGCAAGAAGATCCTTGAAAAAACTGTACTTTTTTTGTCCATTCATGATACAGCCTTGCTGAAGGTGACCTCTCACTCATGGTGATACACTTTCCATTAAGTCCAGTAACATCCCCACCAACTTTTTTTCATACTGGATTGTCGTTTCCCACACTGGCACTGACACAGAAGGGACGGCAATCAGGTGTGGGGGAGAAGAGGAGGACGTATATGTTATTTTTTTCTTTTCTTTCATGCATTCATGCTGTTTCCTGTAGGGCTGGGTGGCATCAGAAATGGATGAATACATACGTGTATATATGTAGGTGTATGTATATGTATGGATGTGCATGTAAGTAAATACATGTGAACAGATGTCTTTTTTTCTTCCATTTCCTGGTGCTACCTTACTAACGCAGGAAATGGCGATCAGTTATGAAAAAAAACATGCTCGTCATTTTCTGCATTAGTGGGGCAGCACTAGGAACGAACAAAGAAAAGACATCATTCACTTGCATCCATTCTCCACCTGTCCTAACCCATGAATCCCTTTAATCTGATGGAATTTCCATAGTGCTCAGGCACAAGGCCACTGAGCAGTAAACATTGTGTCAACAATGTGGCAGTTGCATCACAGGCATGAAGGGTCCAGAGCATAAATGGGAAGGTGTGATTCTTATTTGTCTAGGGAGTGTGGCTTCAGATGGGTGTATGTCTGGTGGTGTGGTGTTTCCAAATGAGTTGTGAGGAAGGTTGTTTAGTGTTGATCCAATCATTTTAATGTGTATGTTTTATCAATGTAATGTTTACTGATGGTATGGAGATTTGTAAGTAAGGGTGATGTAGGGATTGGCTTTTCATTTATACCTTGGGGTAGGTGGATGGTTATGAAGTGGCTTGGGTGAAAGGGGGTCTGGTGCCATTGCAAAGAACGGCGAGTGCTATGCATGTCGAAGAGATAGGATTGTAGTAAGAGGATCCTTGTTTGCTTGTGTATGTGTGTAAAGTGTTTGTCACTTCTGACAACTCTGTACCAATGTTAGAGGACAGACGAGAGAACAGCACTGTTTAGGGCCTTAACTCTGTACCAATGTTAGAGGACAGACGAGAGAACAGCACTGTTTAGGGCCTTTTCACCCTAAAGGAGTCCACCTGATGCTGCTCCCATGTGAAGTGCAGACTTGAAGCCACAGAGGCCACATAAATGGAATCCTTGAGATATATAAGATTAATAATATAAATTGTGTATAAATATGTAATATTGATGACCTTACCTGCATTATAAATAATGTCCTACATATACTTTTGTACTGGACACACCATAGAAATTATTCTGGAGTTTAATGATAATTTATCCTCCAAATAATTATATATTACCAGAACTCATATAAAGACATACTATTGAAAATATTCCAGTACCAAAATAATGTAATATACTTTTGAACACCCTTTCACTTTCAAAGATGAGAAAGCAAAGGTCAGTATGAGGTCCAAACATTCATCACTTCCTTACATACCAGAATAACTAACACCATATCTGTTCTCTTTGGGTTTAGGCCAAGTTTTGGGGTCTCATGGACTGTATAAACAGTGGTTCTACGTTACCATGGCAGCCACAAATACTTCTTTTTGTTTAAGTGGTACTCACTGAATATATCCTCATACAAGATATTAACTAGTGATTACCAAAATAGTTTAGTCCATTTTCCAATTTAAGTATACAATAACCAATGTGCTGTGTGTGAGACTCTACATAAGGTCTTGAATCCACAGCTTTCAACAGTCCACAAAATTTACCATATTGACCCCCAAGAAAACTTATGTAGAATTATATACTGTCATCAGCAGAAGTGCTACATATTCATTAATTGACAAACTTTTCCTAAAGCTAAACCTACCTGAACCGAATCCCCCACACAGCTTGTATAGATCCACCAGCATCCAGCTTAGAGGAGGCTTCTGGAGTTGCATTGTTACATATTCTATTTTATTCACATAACAAGAAGTGGCAACAACCTACCATATAAGAATAGTCTCTGGCCAAGCAATTACATTACCTATTTACTTGTTCCATTTTCAAAAAAGAAAAAAGTTCTTATAATGATGAAGACAGAATAACAAATCTATCATACATTACAAAACTTAAACATTCACAGAATCTATTAAGTACCAAACTTATCCTGATTATATATTGTACACCTTCAAGGAATATGTTATGCAAAATAACAATTGTACTCACAATTAGCAAGCACTCATTAACTCAACTTGCTATGTCAATTAAATGTTCAGCTGAAGCAACAACTGACCTTGATAGGTCATATGCTCTCAACAAGACTTACAATCAAACTCAGGCAACTAGACTTTGTAAGTTAAACATAATATTGGCCAGTCCTTAGGAACCATCAGCATAAGGAGTTCACACATTAGCTTTTTACATTTGAAGTACAGAGCGTAACTTTTCTCTCTTCCTATAACTTTCAACCTGAACTGCAAATCAACTATCAATATACAGTAAAAGCCAGATTTGTTTCCACCAAACATTATGACACAATATTAATCATTGTTTTCACAATATGTTTAAAGAATACACTTTATCTTTGATGTGAAGTGATCTCAATATACAATAGAGAACCATTACTCTTAATATTTAAAACTTGATTCCTGGCATATACACAGAGGGCTGAAAAATCAAAATTTTACAATTGCTTGTAAACTTATACGAATAAGCTTACCTCTTGCATGAATATCTCTAGAGAATATACTACACTTCTGAGAATTGCTTAAACACCATATTCACCTTAAGTACAAATAACATATTCTTATCCATTTGTGCTGTCTTAACTGCCTCACCATGAGATACTAAAAGGGTCTAAGACATAAAATTTGTCAAGTTTTTCTGTAAATGATGGAGAGAACAGTATTTTGAGTTAACCTTTAACATAATAATTATAATAAGAAATGGAAAAACTTTTTATTAACAACTTATGGTTAACTTTGTTGGAGAGAGTTTCTGTACAAATACCAAATATGTATTAACGACAAAATCTTTGCATAGCTGTGACTCAAAAGTTGACAATTAGTACATCTAACACAGGACCGAGCATGTTCAGAAACCAAGAAATTTCTGTATCTAACTCACAGCATATATACAGAATATTTCAAATATGTTTCTGCCAATTCAGTTATAGAGATGAAAATCTGCTAACATAAACAAAGGCATAGAAAATCAGGAAGCAACTAACAGAATGAATAACAATCTATTAACGTCTAATTAATGTGGTATGTATTTGTTATAGGTAACTTGCATATCTACAAAAAGGCTATTAAAAGGAAGACAGGTGCTAGTGTCAGAAGGAATGGAGTGTAAAAGTACCTGGAAAATGAGTGGTATCACTGACAGTAATGTAAAAATCAGAGAGCTACTTACTTGTACAGATGATGCTCGCACAAAACCATTACCCTGCAGATAAATCAGATTAAACAAAAAGAAAAAGATGTGTTAGTCAAGTCTTCAAGTTTAAAGAAAAGATAAATCCTTTGGCAAATATAAGAGTTAATCTAGAACAAACTTCAAAGCCAAAATACTGCCAGGATGAAATTTTCTGTTCGTTGTTATTCTTTCCACATTAACAGCATACATTATATTTTTGTCCTCTATAAAAATAAATCAGTATTCTTAACATGTAATGATGGAAATATTCATTTACAAATGCTGTGAAATGATTTAAGTCTACAGCACACAATGAAACCATAATCTGTACCCAAATTTTGCTTGTATGAAACTGCTTACTTTATTCTTTACATACTGTAACACAACATTCATTAACAAACATAATCAATGTAATGCTAATGAAGTTCATAGTCAAAATATAGATAAACAGTAATAAGAAAGTCTGAACACCGCAAAGAATGCCCGTAAAAGTGAAAACTGAGCCATATATTGAGACAGGTTGTGCTTTAATACCTGTAATTCACAACGAATATTTCAAAAATACTGACAACAATCTACAAAAAGCCTGTCTATCATTACTTGAGTCGTAAGCCTCAAACAGCAGATAATATCAGATCCTACACTTAAAGCATCATAAATTATCAGATCCTACACTATGTGAATGTTGCCATTGCTCATCTACCATTAAGGTATTCCAGAACATTCACTTCTTACAATAAACACTTCCATACTTTGTACAAAGGAATCGCCCAATATACATAGGCAACTTGATAAAAATTCATAAATAACCTGTGTTCTAAAAGATTATGTTCCTTCTGAGTTTATGTGAACTAAGCTCACGGCCAATTAACACGTATGAAATTTTACAGAAAAATCACCGTAAATTAAGAAATGAGAATAAAAAAATGAAATCTAAAGATGAATGAAATGTAAAACCATTCTTTATAATTACAAAAAGCTTCAATCCAATACTTCATGAAAAAGATGAAAAAATATATGAACAAGGGAAATGACATTATGATAACATTTAAAGCTAGTGAGAAAGTGGTCTTCCCATCTTATTCTTTTGTTACTCTACTTATTTCAGTGTAATTGGAGTTTCGAAATTCCTGCCTCATGGCAGAAGGAAAATATGGGGGTTAGGGTAGGTTAAGGTATATGGCTGTTTAAAGCACAGAAAAATACAATTAAATTCAGACCCTCACCTATGAGCTTATAAGCTACAATCATTCATCCAAATCTCAGCTCGAAGTTTAATTTCTTGTACATTAAACACAAAAACCTGTAGTACACTAATACCATTACTGCACTATATCAGTCAGCAAAAGACAAACAGAATAAATAAAGCGATGACATGTTTCTAAAGCTTGTTAACAGATGAAGAGCACCCTACTTCCATAACTTTCCTATCGAGACTGCACCTGATCAGGCAATATGAACTATAAAGCAGTTGGAGTTGGTTAGTGCATCTAGGATCAGAAATGAGTTCTTGGAATTAAAATCCATATACAAAATAAAAAACAGAGCCATGGTTTCCAAAGCTTACAGTCAAATGGTCCAAATTCAGGGTGGAAGCAATTCATGGTTCCTGTTTAGTACCAGCATTTCACACATACTGGTACACTTAAACATGTGGTCTATAGCCTAAAAGTTTTATACTGAGATATATAACTTTAGGAATTATGGAAAAAAAGGGAATATAGGAAAGATGAGGAATACTCAACATGACCAGGTAAGATACTTGATAAAACACTTGAAAATCTGAAGCCCTTATTCTGTATGATCAGTCTGGAAATCTTGCATCGCGAACATACAATGTAACCAGTTGAAATAATGAAATTAACAAGAGGAAATATTACCCAAATTAATTTCCAGATAAGATACATATTTTTTTGTCAAAAGGATGAGTCCATAAAGTCAAAAGCAATTATCCTACAAACATGGCATAGTGCCTCGGCCTTAGGAGTTATCAAAAAAATAAAACAATCTTACCTGGCGATATGTCAGAAAAACAATAATTAATCATCTGTAGACCCTGTATATCAGTACTAATTATAATTTCTAACTTATTTAGCAGCTATTCAATTAACTGTTTAAAGAAAGATTGTAGAAAGATGAAGCAAGATGAAGTATTTCGAGGGCTACTGAACGATTGTGTGACTGAAAGGTTTGGAAAAACAATATGACTGAGATAGTTAACAGGGGTGTGCTGAAATGGTTCAGACATATGAAGAGTACAAGTGATAAAAGACAAAGAGAATCTACACGTCAGAAGTGGAGGGAGCAAGGAAGCGGGGGAGAGGGAGACTAAGATGGGAGGTTCGAGTTAGAGAGGCTTTGGGGCAACAAGCCCCGAACATTCAGGAGGATGAAACTCATGCATAGACTGAATTGGATCAATTAGTTATATGGAAGATAGGGAGCACCATGCTGTAAAAGGAAACCCACAGAATTGTTTCAGTGACTTAGCTGTGCATACTAGACTTAGATTTCAGTACATTATACATGACAATTACAGAATAAATGTGTGCAAATGGGACCTTTGCTCATTTGATCCTGATGCTACCTTACTAAGGCAGGACAAGCAAAATAGATAAAATATAAAATATAAGTAAACCACTAAAAGGTCTGTGGGACCTGGATGTCGATAGGGAGCTATGCTTTTGGTGCATTACACAACATGACAGCGACAGACTGGATGTGGGCAGACATGGCCTTTCTTCATCTGTTCCTGGTGCTACCTCTCTAATGCAGAAAACCAATCAAGTATGAGCAAAAATATAAATAGATATATGGTCTTTCCCCAGCCTCTTCACATGCCCTGCTTCAGTTCATTGACAGTACGTCGAACCTATTATAGCACAACATTCCAGTTCACTCTCTTGCATGCCCTTCACTCCCCTGCATGTTCAGGCCCTCACTCCCCTGCATGTTCAGGCCCCAGGCACTCAAAATCTTTTTCAATCCATCCCTCCACCTCCCAGAGGTGGAAGGCCAAAGCGCGAGATGCCTTGAGTGATTGAGACGCACACATTGGGAGGAAAGCATGAGGCATGCACAGGACAGAGCAAACTAGAGTAATGTGGTACAATGAAGGTCATGTGCTGTTAACAAGCTGAACTGGGCTCATACAGCAGTCAACCCCAGACCTGTTTTATGGGGCTCCTGCGGCCATAAGACTGCACTCCATGCAGGAGCAAGGAAATAACTGACTCCCTTGGAGTGAAAGTCTTTGAAGATACTGTACTCCTTTCTGTATACATGTCTAGTGGAGTTAGGTGGGTGGCTGTTTAAGTTCTTTATGAGTTATTACGAATAGAATTTTGTTAATACTATGTTTGCTGAAGATGGGGTATATGTTACAGTGTAATGTATGAGTATAAGCTTTCCATTTCAGCTTATGTGCTGATAGTTAGCTATGAGGTGGTTCGGTGGAAGGAGTCATGAGCTGGTCAAAGAAATGGGTGCAAGGAATGTTGTAATGGTACTATCAGAGATAATTCTATTTTGCTGTTCCTGGATGTTTGTGGTTACTAAGCAAACAGTGATAGCTTACAGTGTTCTGTTTTGTGTGGTCTGTACCTTTGTTTCATTTGTTTTTGAAAGGGTGGATAATCAGGCAAGTAAGACAAAGTTTAAGGAGAAGCCAAATTATCTGTAGATGATACTGAAGGATTCTTTTATTTTTCTGAAGCTAGTGCTAAGAAGTGTTTCAAGGGCATTTAGTTTGTTTATGGCCTTTACGTTGATGTTGTCTGGGGTAAGGCTGGTGGTTGCAGACTCCACATACACATAGTGGACAGAAGAGTATACAGTATCGCTGAGGACCTTCCTGTCCAACAGAGGCCCACCCTACCTTCCTCCCACATGAAGCAGAGGCCCATAATTGAAGAAGCCTCATAAAAGAGATCCCATAATGAAATAGTAATAACATGAAAATAGATACGCTACTTTGCATACATAACTGCCACACTAAAAAATTCTGAAAATGTTTAACACTGCTGTATAATATCTGACACTCGGATGTTCAAAGCTCTACAGAGGAAATCCTGCAAGCATCACCTTGCTCTGAAAACAATAAATGATAAACACAATACAACATAAATGTTTATGAATGAAAATATGTATATTAATAAGACTTTATACTTGCATGCAGTACATCAGGCTGAAATCATGCTTGACTGCACTAACCATTAAACACTGAAGCTAAGAAAGCTAACAAGGTTCCTATAGATTTTCCTTCACTAGAACTGAAAAGGCAGTCTTTATCACATGTGCTCAGTACTTACTCCTATACGTGCTATACTACTTGTCATCTACACATCTTATATCATCCTTTAGTTCTATCAGCAATTCTAAAGAACAACACACTGACTCGCTTATCATTATGAAACTCCAAACTGGAACTCAACTCTGAGTGTACTTCAAATCTCATGGTCTTACATGCATCAAAACACTGTAATACGAGCAGCCTAAAACCTGCATTACAGAAAAATTAATCAAAATTACAAAAAGAAAAAAAAACACAACAGCAAATGACACTACATTAGACATCAACGATTAATACATCTCCACTAAGAAACTTTGCCTCTAAGCTGGTATTGTCTATTACTATTGCTGACTGATTGAGGTAGCTGGATTCAACAACATGGCATGGAATCATTTGGTCAATGGTTGAGCAATGTGGGTTCACAAAGCCTCTGAGGAAGGGTTCAGGAAGGACAGTAATAAAAGACAAACTCGTCAAGGATCAGTATAAAAAGTTTTCACTTTTTGTACAGCTTGTGAAAATCTTGTTAAGGTACTACTCTAATGTGAACAGTAATGTACTGTTCCTTTACCCTTGTCTAGTCTGGCATATAAAACTGCCCTCACTGACCCCTTCACATGTGGCTGGCTGGCCATTGCTGCATGTATAAATATGTATGACAATGAAAGAAACATTACAGATTAATATATTTTTGAAAAGTATACACTTTTTGCTTTACCTATTATAATGAATTGTAGCTCCAAAAGATACTGGGTGGTCTTCCGCGAGACAAGCTCAAAACAAGCGACCTAATAAACAAAAAATAAATCACATTTAAGCTGCAGGCAGCACTATATTCCCTGCCTCTCAGAAAATGCTTCACTTAATAAGCCCATTTCTTTAAGAAGTAAGTTTTCCAGATCAATAATGAACTGTTCCAGTTTTTGGACCACAATCATATCTCATACTGAATGGTTTTGCACCTCTGCATATCTCACATAAATACAAGTTGGTGACTCAAAGTCCTCATCTACTAGCTTTATCTTTAATGATCTAATTCCTAATGACTGTAATTATTCTGTCGATCTATCTATCTATATCTCTGACACCCATTCCCTCCTGGAACTCCCATCAAGGAAGTGGCCATGGCAAAAGAGTCTCCACTTACCCCTGTCCTTGCATGCCTCTCTCGCATACACCAACCTACGCATTCCTCCCCCAATTCTCTCCCTTCAGTAATTTTCTATTCTATTTTCCTATGTCACGAGAGGTCTTCTAATTACAATATCAAACCCTCTCCTTGTAAACTCCCAATCTTGCATTCTTTCCACATACCCAAACCACTTCAAAGAAGTACATTCCATATACTCTACAATTCATTCTCTTTCGTACCATATCAAATCTCTAATATCACCACTCATTACTTTCTTCATTCCATATAGTCATACCAGATTATGGAAAATAATGTTATGGAGCAGTTTTTAAATAATTCAACATATATTCCCTTCCATGAAAATAATAAAGAAAAAATTAACACAAGGATTCCTACTTCAGGGTAGGGAATCCTCAGCAACTAACTTCTGCATTTCCAAAAATGTCTGAGTTCATTTATCATTCCTTCTTGATACAAAGCATCATTACAGATACCCTAGTCTACATGAATGACAAACTCAAGATATGATACAGTAAGAAAAGAAAAGTGTAGGAGTTGATCATTTTCAGAAGAATGTGTACCACTTCTTACTTGCTCAACAAAAATCTTTCAATTCATTCTTGTATCTGCTGTGACATACTTTTGATTTTAGTTTAGTGAAACGAGTAAACTGGAAGAACCTCTATATCTAAAATGTTACACAAAATTTCCAAAATTCACATGAATCCTATCAATAAGGTCAGAAACTGAATTTTCTCGTCATGGAAAAGGACTCAAACCGGAGTCAATCATGACTGACTAATCGTTTAGTATTACTGATAAATGGATTCTATACAAGTTGTTACTAATATTAAGAAATGTCCACCATTTATTATGATTAAATGCTTCCTAGTAATGAGCAACTATGATCCATATGTACAAATTACATGCAACAGTTAAAAATTTTGCAATAGCCAGCCAGCCCTATGATAACTTAGGCTACTAAGAGTATGTCTATTACCATTCAAAATGCACCTAAAAATCATTTCCGAGTGTCTAAGAATCACATTTATTTTCTAAGCTACAGAAGTAGCACCCCAATCACAAAATGAAGTTACCTTACCCTGGTCATTGACTGGAGTTACTTTACTGCAGTTACAGACTGGATTTACCTTACTTGTCACTGACTGGAGTTACCTTTCCCAATCACTGACGAGTTATCTTACCCCAGGCACTGACTGGATTTACCTTCCCTCAGTCATTGACTGGAGTTACCTTACCTCAGTCACTGACTGGGGTTACCTTACTAACTGGAGTTTTACTTATACATATACACTTGTACATGTTGAAGCACTTACTCTATTTCTGCATCTATATCCACTATCTTTTCTTTTTTTCTTCAAAAAGACTGGCATTCAATTCTGCATCATAATCTTCCTGCACTTCAATGTAATTTTACACATTTCTTAAAAGTGACATTTCTGAAAAATATCTACAGTTTATTATCAGCTACTCAAAACAAAAATATGATAAACCAACATCAACTGAAAATATAAAAAGTTCCAAATCAAAAGTAGTGCATCAGAATGACATTTTTAAATTCATTACTACTGCATAATATACGGGCAGCTTCTTCTTCACCAAAGTTACCTACATCCCGGACTTCACTGATTCTATATAGTGTACATATCTCCAAGCACA
The DNA here is from genome assembly GCA_032273605.1 of Panulirus laevicauda. Classification (NCBI taxonomy): domain Eukaryota; kingdom Metazoa; phylum Arthropoda; class Malacostraca; order Decapoda; family Palinuridae; genus Panulirus; species Panulirus laevicauda. Next base: position 22,770 of record JAUTXX010127567.1, read on the forward strand.
AAAAGCCAGAGAAAAAAAATAAATGCAAAAATTTACAAAATTTCTTTTTTCAATTTTTCTTTCAGAGGGTTAAGCATAATCAATCAAAACCTATAGTACATGATATCAGTTCAGGATAAAAATGCCAGTAATTCAAATCACCTTGCATTTTACATGTGACATCACAAATTCAAGGATGTCACCAATACTACAAACATGCTGAATGGTAACCGACACCTCTTATGGCAATTATTGTACAACTGCCTCACTCTTTGGATGTGTGTGATATGATGGTGGGATATTGGCCAGAGCTTTTGATGCAAGCCCACTGTTTTGGCAATACTGAATGCTATTGCATATTTGATTACCTACCTAGAAATAATTACAAGAGAAAGTTCACCACAACACCTAATTTACATTTCTATATCAAAACATTATTCTTCACTTGTCTCAAATGAATGATGAGACAGTCCTGGAATATGTTTATATGAGCATTCACTGCTACAGGTTATACAAATCTTCTGAGCATCAAGTACAAAATTTGGGGCACTTTCTCTTGGAAGGCATCAGCCATATAACACGCAGAACAAGACCTCAAGCAATGCTTGAGCCTTGGGTTACTTTGAACTTCCTTGACACCTTCTCACATACCTATTACAAAGAAATTGGGCCATGGCCACTTATGTTAAGATTAAAGTAAGCATAAAAATAAGCTCAAAATCTACAGATACAAGCTACAGTTACAGCTATACCCAACAGGGCAAAATAATAATTAAGTTTAAAGGAAGAATGTCAAAAAATACTTAATATATAAACACAGGATAATGTATGTTGGTTGGAAAAATACAATGCTTCACACCAGTTACTACTGGTTAGCATTCCTAAAAAAGGATTATGAGTACTGTGAGTAAGAATTGTATGTTACCAACCATAACTTATATGAGAACTACTGTGGGTAAAATGGTGTGGAGGTCTGCCATTCCCTTAAAAATTGAACAGGTAGCCTCACGTAGTTCCTTACAGGCAAAGACCTCCACCTATGATTGGCTAGGTACGGGCACAACAAAACTCCTGATATGGGTCCACTGGAATGAGTTACTATGGAGATTTTTGAGGTATAGTGGTTCGACAGGCACTTGGTGGGGCTCAGGGTGTGCAAGACTAGGAGGAACTGTAAACTGTTGCTGCTGCTCAGGCTGCAGATGCATAGGTACACATACACTGACATATGGGGAACATATCAATAGAAATGTGCATCGGCAACACATGGAATGTATGAAAAACATGACTATGATTAATTAGTCACTAAGGGGAAGCAATAACAGCTGGCAGTGCTGGTCATCACAGAATCTACAGCTGTGATAAAGCAAGCCATCCTTGGATGGCTTATACCATGACACAGACAATGAATATTATCGTTCTTGCAAGAAGGTACTCGTTAACCTTTAAAAATCTTAACAGCACAAGTAAAACTCTTTCAGAAAGGGATAAAATCTTGAATACGGATTCCACACTTAACTGTAATAAGAGCACAGGTAGTAGCAGCATGAGCAAGAGAATACACCATTAACTGTCGCAAGCCCACCCTGAGCAGGTCAGTCCCTCAGTGGCCATTAAACATACATCCAGAATAGCTGCCTACTTTTACCATATAATAACAATATTACCATTTGCAATATGCCGTAACAACAGCAGACTCATATTTAACCAACAGCTTAAAGGTGACTCTATGGACAAATGGTAATACAAAACCTATATATGTATGTACATTATGATGGAAGTAACCATTTCTTTCAACAACTTTGTGATGAATGTTATATGGGCAGTGAGGGACTGTTGGTTGGTGGCACAACTGAGGTAGTGTATGGTTCCTGTGTGGCAGTTAAATTGCCTGTGGTACCTGAGTAAGGTTCAAGCAGTTTCTGCTAAGGTCATACACTTCATACACAATCTTTCTTAAGTCTCTCTAAAGTGAGCTTTGCCCAAGTAGGTATGTGGCAAACCTACAGCTCCTACATTGCATGAAATACTGTGTGTGTGTGTGTGTGTGTGTGTGTGGGTGTGTGTAAAAACAAATATATATATATATATATATATATTGCCTATTTCTCTACAATTGTTCCAGGACACATTTCTCAGAAAGGGTCCTGGTATCAACACAGGATAATGTTAACACCCTTTTCTAACAAAAGATACCAGGACTTCCCTTCCACAGCCTCCTAAAGCCTAAGGCTGGACTACGTCCTGCAGCAGGGCAATGATGAATTCCTTTGAAGAGAGGTTCTTTGACGAGACTGTACTCCCAATGATGCAGCCCCGCCGAAGATGTTAAGTAATGTTCCATCCTTACACAGGTGTTACTAATCTTACCTGTTCACAGTCACATCAGTCAAAAGGCTGAATCATTGGGAGTAGAACTCACCAAAGATCTTTTCACTTCAAAGAGTTCATCATTTCCCCGCAACTGGAAGTAAAGCAACCTTGGGGTGCAGAAGCTCCTGGAAAGAATACTTCCTTAGAAAATGATCCAGGGACAATCATAATAATAACACTGTAATGAAAAACATCTTTACAGGCTGACATTTTGAAACTATCTTATTTGATCTTCAGATTTTGTAAAGTAAAAGAAAACTTTTTGACAAAAGCCAATAGAATAGATTTGATGGTAAAAACACAGAAAACCATAACTAATGACTGATATACGAGTCTGTTGAGGCTACTCATGAAACCTAATATTTGTTTTCCAATAATGGGTCATATATGTAACTCGTTTATAGAAACTATCTAAAATGGATAAGACAATCCATTAAGCATAAGTTAAAACTAAAAACAAGTACAAAGATAAATTGTAATTATCCTACTACTGTATAAAGATATCTATGAGACCATTCCATGGCAGAGAAAGTAAAGGAGACAGGGTGGAAGGAGAGAACGTCATAGATGAGAGCAAAAATGGGTATGTTTGAAGGAATAGTAGTTTCAATAATTTTATATGGTTGCAAGGCATGAACTGTAGATAGGGTTGTATGGAAGAGGGTGGATGGGTTAGAAATGAAATGTTTGAGGACACTAAGTGGTGTGAAGTGGTTTGATTAAGTAATGAAAGGGTAAGAGAGATATGTGAAAAATAAAAAGTGTAGTTGAGAGAGCATAAGAGGGTGTGTTGAAATGGTTTAGACATGTGGAGAGAGTGAGTGAGGAAAGATTGACAAAAAGAATATATGTACTATAGGTGGAGGAAACAAGGAGAAGCGGAAGGTCAAATTGGAGGTGGAAGGATGGAGAGAAAAAGATTTTGAGCAATCTGGGCCTGAACATACAGGTGGGTGAGAGGCATGCAAGGAATAAGAGTGAATTGGACAATGTGGTATACCATGGTCAACAAGTTGTCAATGGACTGAACCAGGGCATGTGAAACATCTGGGGTAAACCCTGGAAAGGTGTGGGGCCTGGATGTGGATAGGGAGCTGTGGTTTCGGTGCATTACACATGACAGCTAGAGACTGAATGTGAACAAATGTGGCCTTTTTAATCTGTTTTCTACCACACTTGATTAAGTACAGCAACCACTGGTTATCTTACATATAAGTTTTTATAGAATTTGGTAAATCCCAAGACAAAACAAGCAATTACCCACATTGGCCTACAGGCAGCGCCAGTGACTTATCCCTTGTTTGGGTTGCCATCTATGGCCAGCAACAATGCACACAGAATTCAACTCGGGGAGGAAATTATGTGTGCAGTTTGTCATTCACTGCAACCTGACTTTTTTATGAGCTATGTACACAACCCATTATTGGAAAAAGTACACTATTAGTTTTTTCCCATCAGATGTGCGTAAATGTATCCAACATCAGCTATTTACTTATAATTCTGTACATATACCATCAAATTTGACACAGAGGTATCAAACGAAATCTTCAGGCACTGAGTATGCAACAAAGTTTTTTCAAATGTTACTTGATATATTCTTTTCATTACAATGGCATTTCTTTTCATAATATGACTGTGCTTTTCATTAAAAGTCTCTTTGTTTATATATGTGTACTGGACAATGAGTACATGATAACAATTTACCTACTGGCAAAGATGATTTGCCCAAAGGTATATCATTATCATACAAACATATACATGTGTGTGTGTGTGTGTGTGTGTGTGTGACATAAACTGAGGAA